>JACEEZ010011412.1:0-5000 GCA_016584305.1 Chionoecetes opilio
GAGAGGGGAGAGGAGAGGGGTGAGAGAGAGGAGAGCGAAAAAAGCAGAAGAGGGGAGACCGGAAGAAAGAGAGAGGAGTGTAGAGAGAGAGAGAAAAAGAGAGAAGAATGGAGACAGAAAACAGAGAAACAGAAAAAGAGAGAGAGAAAAGGAGCCACCACAAGACAAAGAATGAGGTTTAAAAACGAAAAAAGAAAAAACAAATGCGAGACGGGGAAAGGAAAAAGCCCGGAAGGGGAACAAAAAGCGAGAGAAGTAAAGAGGCGTTTAACAACTTACATCTTAAAAGAATCATTTACCAAAGAAAAAAGAATACAAACAAGAGAGAGGTTTAGGGAAAAAGGAAAATTAGATGGAAAGGGGAAAAAAGGATGAAGCGAGGAAAGGGGAAAATGGAAAGGGAGAATTACCCCACCTTTATTGGGGGCAAAAACAAAGAAAGAAGAAATGACAGGAGGAGGAGGAGAGGAGGAGGAAGGAGAGAGGAGGAGGAGGAGGAGGGGGGGAGGGGAGGAGGAGGAGGGGGCAAAAAGATAAAGGACAAAAGGACTACTGAAGGAGGAGAAGGAGGAGAAAGAAAATTAAATTCTCGACCCCCCTTTTGGGTTGGGGGTCGGAACAATTATCAAATACAAAGAAGAAAATTGGAAAAGGAAATGAAAGGAGGAAGGAAAGGAAAGATAGGGGGAAGGAAGGAAGGAAAAAACTTATTCCTATACATACAAAAATAAAGGGGACAAAGGATTAAAACCCATACTTAAAAAGGGGAGGGGAGGGGAGGGAAAGGAGGAGAGGAAAGGAGGAGAGGAAGAGGAGGAGGAGGGGGGAGGAGGAGGAGGAGGAGGAGGAGGAGGAGGAGGAGGGAGGAGGAGGAAGAAAAAAGGGAAATAAATATTATATCTTCATACAGCAAATAATACATGAGAGTCAACATATTAAAGTCCTCGTTTGGCGGCCATATTGCTTTCCACACACAACACACACACACACCACCACACACACACACACACACACACACACACACACACACACACACACACACACACAACACCCCACACACACCACACACACACACCCCCACACACATACACACAAGGGAGTTAATATTGCAGAGGAAGAGGCAACGTCAGCGGTCAGTTGTATCCGTTATTAAAGGAGGGAAGAAGGAAGGAAGGAAGGAAGGAAGGAAGGAAGGAAGGAAGGAAGAAGGAAAAAAGGGAAGGAGGGGAGGAAGGGAAAGGGGGGAAGGGAAGGGAAAGGAGGGAAGGAAGGGAAAGGGGAAGGAAGGAAAAAAGGGAAAGGGAAAGGGAAAGGGAAAGGGGAAGGGGGGGAGGAAGGAGGAAGGAAGGAAGGAAGGAAGGAAGAAAGGAAGGGAGGAGGGGAGGGAAGAAGGAAGGAAGGAAGGAAGGGAGAGAAGAAAGAAGGAAAGAAAGAAAGAAGGAAAGGAAGGAAGGAAGGAAGGAAGGAAGGAAGGAAAGGAAGGAAGGAAGGAAGGGAAAGAGACCGCAATATTATACTGGAGAGAAATTCATACTTTAAGCGAAGACACCCTTGGGTTTTAGTACTTTCTGACACCCGTGGGAGACAAGAGATATAGTACCTCCTCCTCCTCCTCCTCCTCCTCCTCCTCCTCTCCTCCTCCTCCTCCTCCTCCTCCTCCTGCCTCCCAAATCCCGTGAAACCAATTTAAAGCAATTTCCGACCCGTTCGAAATGGCGAGCAGAAAATGGAATGTTCTCAAGGCAGTGTCGAGGCGGTGCAGATGGGAGAGTGTGTTGGGAGAGTGTGTTGGGAGAGTGTGTATGGCCAGTTGCCTTGACGCGGCCTTCATCGCTGCTGTTCTGTTTGAGGTGGATCTGCTTGAGGTGGTGGAGTTATTATCAATTGGTTCGAGGTTGTGTGCGGGGTTTTTTTTGTGTGCCTATAGCGCCTGTAGGCAGTGACCTCCAAGGGTGGGATGGTAGGCCCTGGAGGCTCACTTGAGGGCTGTGATAGTTGGTCCTCGCCCGTGGTGGTGCAGGCAGGATTTTTATAGTGACGCCTGTGATTAGAGGCTCATGCCGCCGCCCATGCACTCGCAATCGAAGGTAGAGTTAATGGGCAGCATGTGGGTGTTCTTAGGCCACTCGACGGTGCAGAAAGATTTGAAGTGGATTTTGGTTCTCATCGGGGATCGAACTCGGGTCACAGAGAACGCCACTCAGACGATAAACTCTGTTACCGCCTCCCCATAAAACCGCCGTTTGCAAAGTTAGTGTTTTAATGTTTGGGTTTATTTTTGTGAATTAACAGGTTTATTTTTCGCGTTCGTAAATACATTTTTTCGTGTCCCGATAAACTTATTTTTCTTTTTTTGGTTCGAACGTGTTTTTGTTGTTTGGTTTATTACTTGTTTGTTGTTGTTGTTTATTATTCCCTTTGTTATTACAGGGTTATTTTGTTACACTCTCCTCCCCTGCCTCGTTTTGTCTCCCCTGTCTCTCTCTATCCCCCTGCCTCTCTCTATCTCCCCCTGTCTCCTTTTCTCCTGCCTGAATCTCCCCCTGCTCTCCTTCTCCCCTTTCTCCTCCTCCTTTTCCCCGTCTCCTTCTCCCCTGCCTCTCTCTATATCCCCCTGTCTCTTCTTTCCCTGCCTCTCATCTCCCCTGCCTCTCTCTATCTCCCCCTGTCTCCTTTCTCTCCCCTGCCTCTCTCTATCTCCCCCTGTTCCTTTACTCCCTGCCTCTCTCTATCTCCCCCCTGCCTCTCCCTATCTCCCCTAGTCTCCTTTCTCTCCCTGCCTCTCTCTATCTCCCCCTGCCTCTCTCTATCTCCCCCTGTCTCCTTACTCTCCCCTGCTCTCTCTTCTCTCCCCCTCCTCTCTCTATCTCCCCCTGTCTCCTTACTCTCCCCTGCCTCTCTCTATCTCCCCTGCTCTCTTATCCCTGTCTCTTACTCTCCCCTGCCTCTCTCTATCTCCCCCTGTCTCCTTTACTCTCCCCTGCCTCTCTCTATCTCCCCCTGCCTCTCTCTATCTCCCCCTGTCTCCTTTACTCTCCCCTGCCTCTCTCTTTCCTCTCCCCCTGCCCTCTCTATCTCCCCCTGCTCCTTACTCCCCTGCTCTCTCTATCTCCCCTGCCTCTCTCTTCTCCCCTTCTCCTTTACTCTCCCTGCCTTCTCTATCTCCCCTGCCTCTCTCTATTCCCTCTGTCCCCCTTTCCTCTCCCCTGCCTTCCCCTATCTCCCCCGCCTCTCTATCTCCCCTGTCTCCTTCCTCTCCCCCTGTCTCCTTTCCTCTCCCCTGCCTTCGATATCTCCCCCTGCCTCTCTCTATTTTCCCCCCGTCTCTCGCATCCCTGTATCACTCCCCTTCCTCCCTTTCCTCCCCTCTACTTTACCCTCTATCACATTTCCTCTCTTTTTCCCCTCATCCTCCTTCCCCTTCTTCTTCTTCTTCCTTCTCTTCCTTCTCTTCCTCCTCGCCTGTCGAATAAAACTCCTTTCTGAGTGGTGGTAGAGGAGGAGGAGGAAGAGGAGGAAGAGGAGGAAGAGGAGGAGGAAGAGGACAAGGAGGAGAAAAAGAAGGAAGAGTAAAGGAAGATGGTCGTGGTGTACAAATAAGAAAGAAGAGAGTGGGAAGGCGAAAGAAAGGAAGGAAGGAAGGAAGGAAGGAAGGAAGGAAGGAAGGAAGGAAGGAAGGAAGGAAGGAAAAAAGAAAGGAAGGATAGAAAGAAGAGAGGAAGGAAGGAAGGAAAGAAGGAAGGATAGATAGAAAGGAAGTGAAAATTGTGAAAAAAGGCAGGAGTCAATTTCCTGAGATCTATAAAAGGAGTGAGTTGTTTGCTTGAGAATTTTCATCAATAAACAGAAAAGGGTGAAGAGAGAAGGAAGGAAGGAAAGGGAAAGGGAAGGAAAGGAAGGAAGAAAAAAAAAGGAAAAGGGGGGGAAGGAAGGAAAGGGAAATAAAGGAAAAAGGAGGAAGAAGGGAAAGGGAAGAAAGGAAAGAAGGAAAGGGGAAGAAGGAAGAAAAGGAAGGAAGGAAGGAAGAAGGAAAAAAAACGAAAAAAGAAAGAAGAAGGAATGGAAAAGGAAAGAAAGAAAGGAAAAAGTGGGAGGAATAAGAAAAGAAAAGGGAAAGAAGAAGGAACCAAAAAGGGGGAAAAAAAAGGGAAAATAGGAAAAGTTTTTTTTTGAAGACGATACTATGTGGGTTGTGGGGTGTATAACTTTGAATGCAAATATTTATCTAACAGTTACGATTCCATTTCTTTTCCACAAGTTTTTGGCAGAAAATTTGTGGATCTGTTATGATGATGTTATTTTTGTTCATTTTGTTCATATTGTTCTTTTTGTTCTTTTTGTTCTTTTTTAGTCCATCCAAATAGTTATAGTAATGATATGAAGAACAATAAGAACACGAAGAAGAAGAAGAAAAAAAAGAAGAACAACGAAAATGACAAGAAAAGAAGAAGAAAGAGGACAAGAATGAGAACAAGAATGAGAATAAAAAGAACAAAAAGAACAAAATGAACAAAAAGAACAAAATGAACAAAATTAACAAAAAGAACAAAATGTACAAAAAGGACAAAAAGAACAAAAAGAACAAAAGAACAAAATGAACAAAAAGAACAAAAAGAACAAAAACAAAATGTACAAAAAGGACAAAAAGAACAAAAACAACAAAAACAACAAAAAAAACAAAAAGAACAAAAAGAACAAAATGAACAAAAAGAACAAAATGTACAAAAAGGACAAAAAGAACAAAAACAACAAAAAGAACAAAAACAAAAAGAACAAAAAGGACAAAAAGAACAAAAAGAACAAAATGAACAAAAAGAACAAAATGTACAAAAAGAACAAAAAGAACAAAATGAACAAAAAGAACAAAATGTACAAAAAGAACAAAATGAACAAAATGTACAAAAAGAACAAAAAGAACAAAATGAACAAAAAGAACAAAATGTACAAAAAGAACAAAAAGAACAAAATGAACAAAAAGAACAAAATTCACAAAAAGGACA
>JACEEZ010011412.1:10000-16569 GCA_016584305.1 Chionoecetes opilio
ACCACCATCACCACCACCACCACCACCACCACCACCACCACCACCACCTCTTTCTTCCTTCTCCTGCTTTCTATTTACTTTTTCTTTTCCTCCTCCTCCTCCTCCTCCTCCTCCTCCTCCTCCTCCTCCTCCTCCTGCAGCTTCCCTCCGGAGGTGTGTGATGCATTATACATGGAAGCAGTGACGTCATTCCTACTTGGTCTGATGAGGAGGGCTGCGTACCTGAGAGGAGGAGGAGGAGGAGGAGGAGGAGGAGGAGGAGGGAGGAGGAGGAATACATAGGAATACATATACATAGGAATACATAGGAGTAACAGACACCAGGAGACCTATTAGTCCATAACGAGGGTATCTGTTGAACTACATACTACTAACTATCAACTACATGTAAGAGGACAGTTGGAAAATGATACCATGTCCCTAAAGAAAATAGGAACATGGAAGTTTCGTAGTGAAGAATGATAGGATATGAAGTATGCTAACTACAACTACCACTACCACTACAACTAATCGATCCGGGGGACTATAATATGAATTCGCAGGGCACTATCAATACCCATTTACTTTACAGTGCGCATCAAGTCTGTTTTTAAATGTAGTTATTGTGCTGGCTTCGACAACATTTGCTGGTAATTTGTTCCACCGATTGACAACTCTAATATTGAAATAATTTTTACGGAGATCAGTGATGCAACGTTGGAGGAGGAGAAGGAGGAGGAGGAGGAGGAGGAGGAGGAGGAGGAAGAGGAGGAGAAGTCAAAGAGAACAAGTGAGAAAACTAAACCAACCAGACAAGAAAAACATGATGAATAAGTGATACAAGGAGGGAGGGAGAGAGAGAGAGAGAGAGAGAGAGAGAGAGAGAGAGAGAGAGAGAGAGAGAGAGAGAGAGAGAGAGAGAGAGAGAGAGAGAGAGAGAGAGAGAGAGAGAGAGAGAGAGAGAGAGAGAGAGAGTACAAGTCTATATTCAATCCCGTTTTCATTTCATCAATCACTAACTTAATTAAACTAATCGTAACTTTTTCCCTCCAGAAGTCATTATCAGCATCATCAGCATCATCAGCATTATCATCACATCTCATCATTATTATTGAACGTTAATTAACTACGTACATCCTTTTGTCTGCTCCCCCCTCCTCCTCTTCCTCTTCCTCTTCCTCCTCTTCCTCCTCCTCCTCCTCCTCTTCCTCCTCCTCCCCTCCTCCTCCACGGGCCGTCAAAGGGGAGGAAGGAAGGCAGGACCGTCCGGAATGCAAGACTGTCCCGTAATTAAGAAGGTCCCATTGTGCAGTCTTAGACCATTGAACACCTGCGACCCCTCCCCCCTCCCCCTCCACCCCCCCCCATTTCCCCCCCCCTCTATTGTCCTACTTGTTCCCTGTCTGTCTGTTTGTCTATCTATCTATCTTTCTATTTATGTATATGCCCTATCTATTATCTATTTTTATCTAGTATCATAACTTCTTTTCTTGTACTGGTCTATATATCTGTTCTTTCTATTTAAACTTATCTTATCTACTCTATTTAATCCATCTTATCTATCTATATATCGTATTCTATTCTATCTATCTATATGTCTGTCTACCTGTCTACCTGTCTGTCTGTCTATCTATCTGACATGTCTTTCTATTCAAATATCTATCTACCTATTTATCTATCTATCTATCTATCTATCTATCTATCTATATGTCTGTCTGTAGGCCTGTCTGTCTGTCTGTCTGTCTGTCTATATATATCTATTTGTCTGTCTCTGTCTGTCTGTCTGAGAAAGGGAGAGAGTGAGAGTCTACGTATGTGGTGTTTTAAGGGAGATGTGTTAGCAGGAACACCCCCACACACACACACACACACATACACACACAACACACAACACCCCACACCACAAAACACACACACACACGAAAACCCACCATTACCCAAAGGCCAGTATTCTCGACTCTTTCCTCCCCACCAAAACTTTACCTTTACCCCCCTCCTCCTCCCCTCTCCTCCTCCACAGTAACTCTTCCTACATCTCATAAACACGCTCCTTCCGCTCCCTCCCTACAGCTCCTCCTCACTCTTCCTCCTCAGTACTCTTCTCTCTCATAACACGCTCTTTCTCCTCTTCTTCTTCTCCTCCTCCTCCTCCTCCTCCTCCTCAGTACTCTTCCTCCTCTCATAACACGCTCCTTCCTCTCCTCCTCCTCCTCCTCCTCCTCCTCCTCCTGCTTCCTCCTCAGTACTCTTCCTCCTCTCATAACACGCTCTTTCCTCCTCTTCTTCTTCTTCTTCTTCTTCTTTTCTTCTCCTCCTCCTCCTCCTCCTCCTCATCCTCCTCCTACCTCCTCTCCTCCCCTCCCTCCTCCTCCTCCTCCCTCCTCTCTCCTCCTCCTCCTCCTCCTCCTCCTCCTCCTTCTCCTTACTCTGTCTCCATTTCACCTTCTTTCTCATCCTTCCTGCTTCCTTGTCCCCCTCCTTTCTCCTTTACTTTCCTCCTTCATCTCTCTCTCTCCTCTCTCTCTCTCTCTCTCTCTCTCTCTCTCCTCTCTCTCTCTCTCTCTCTCTCCTCTCTCTCTCTCATCCTCTCTCTCTCTTCTCTCTCTCTCTCTCTCTCTTATCTCTCTCTGTAGACCCATTTCATAACATTTTACATATTTACCCAATGCATTTAAACCCAAAATTGATGCAGTAATTATAAACTAAAATATGTAAGAAATTAAATATTAAAGAGACGACAAAAACGTATTGTAATTTACCTAAGAGGGATTTTCTCTCGACCATTTTTTCATTATTTCTGTACTTCCTTCTCTCATCATCTTCCTTACCTCCTTCTTCCTTCTCTCATCTTCCTTACTTCCTTTGTTATTCCTTATTCTCTTACCTCCTCTCTTCCTTCTCTCATCTTCCTTACTTCCTTTGTTATTCCTTATTCTCGCACCTCCTTCTTCCTTCTCTCATCTTCCTTACTTCCTTTGTTATTCCTTATTCTGTTACCTCCTTCTTCCTTCTCTCATCTTCCTTACTTCCTTTGTTATTCCTTATTTTCTTACCTCCTTCTTCCTTACTTCCTTTGTTATTCCTTATTCTGCTACCTCCTTCTTCCTTCTCTCATCTTCCTTACTTCCTTTGTTATTCCTTATTCTCTTACCCCCTTCTTCCTTCTCTCATCTTCCTTACTTCCTTTGTTATTCCTTATTCTGTTACCTCCTTCTTCCTTCTCTCATCTTCCTTACCTCCTTTGTTATTCCTTATTCTGTTACCTCCTCCTTCTTCTACCTTTCTGTTTTATCCTTAACGATACATAAATGATCCCCTTGGTCTAATTAGCCACTCAGGTAAGCTTCAACAGGCAACCTAACAAAGGATACATTAAAATTTCTTACTCCCAAAAAATTCTTCATAATTGCTTAAAAAAAAAATCTTGGGAAAAAATACATAAAAATTTCTTACGCCCCAAAAAATTCTTCATAATTGCTTAAAAAAAAAAATCTTGTATAATCTTTAGGAGTAATTTTTTGTATATGTCTTTTTCTTAACTTTTTTTTCAACAGGTTATTGAAGAAAAATACATAAAAATTTCTTACTCCCAAAAAATTCTTCATAATTGCTTAAAAAAAAAAAATCTTGCATAATCTTTAGGAGTAATTTTTAGTATGACTTTCATAAAAAAAAATCAACAGGTTATTAAAAAAAATACATCAAAATTTGGATACATAAAAATTTCTTACTCCCAAAAAATTCTTCATAATTGCTTAAAAAAAATAATCTTGTATAATCTTTAGGAGTAATTTTTAGTATGTCTTTCATAAAAAAAAATTCAACAGGTTATTAAAAAAAATACATAAAAATTTGGATACATAAATATTTCTTACTCCCCAAAAAATATTCTTTATAAGTAGTAATAAAAAAAATGATCGTGTATATTTTTAAGAGTAATTTTTTGTATGACTTTTTCGTAACTTTTTTTTGCAACAGGTTCAACAGGTTATTGAAGAAAAAAATACATCAAAATTTGGATACATAAATATTTCTTACTCCCCAAAAAAATATTCTTTAAAATCGATAAAAAAAAAATTATCGTGTATAAATCTTTAACATAAAATTTTTGTTTTACTTTTTATTTCTTCAACAGGTTATTAGAAATTATATGATAAAGGAAGGAAGGAAGGAAGGAAGAGAGGAAGGGAGGAAGGAAGAGAATGAGGAAGACCAGGATAAGTAAGGAAGATGGAAGTAGGGTAAATACGTGATAAAATAGAGGAAGATAGAAGAAGGAGGTAAGAGAAGGAAGAAGTAAGGAAGATGAGAGAAGGAAGTACAGAAATAATGGCAAAGAATGGACGAGAGAGAGAGAGAGAGAGAGAGAGAGGAGAGAGAGAGAGAGAGAGAGAAGAGAGAGAGAGAGAGAGAGAAGAGAGAGAGAGAGAGAGAGAGAGAGGAGAGAGATGAGGATGATATACTGTGTTATGAGTAAGTGAGTAAGTAAGTGAGTGAGTGAGTGAGTGAGTGAGTGAGTGAGTGAGTGAGTGAGTGAGTGAGGGGAAACCTAGAGTGTTGTGGGCTGAGGGGAAAACTGATTGAGTGAAAATGATTTTGTTCAGTGAGGGGAGGCTTACGTTATGAGTGAAGGGACAGTGTGAAGTGAGGGGAGATGAGGGGAGAGATGAAGAGGAGGAGGAGGAGGAGGAGAGAGGAGGAGGAGGAGGAGGAGGAGGAGGAGGAGGAGCAGGTAACCATGGGAGTCTATTTCAACGTTTATGGACGACTGAAAGTGATAAGGGGAAAAAGAGTAGTGAGGGAAAATCTGAAAAAGTGAAGGGAAAAGGGTAAATTGTGGAGATAAAGGGAAAATTGAGGGGAAAAGGGAAAAGTGAGGGGAAATCCGGGAATAGTGAGAGGAAATAAGGGAAAATATAGGGAAAATAAGGGAAGAGAGGGGAAATAAGGGAAAATAGAGGGGAAATAAGGAAAATAGAGGGGAAATAAGGGAAAGGTAAGTTAAAATCAGGGGGAAAGTTAGGTGAATGGGGAAAAGTGAGGGGAAATAAGGGAAAAGAGAGGGGAAATAAGGGGAAATTATAGTAAAGGGAAAAGTGAGGGGAAAGGAGGAATGGTGAGGGGTAAAAGGGGAAGTGAGGGGAGTGGGAATGGGGGTGTTGGTGGTCTCGGCGGAGGGGGGGGGAGAGGGGAGGGGGGAAGAGCAGAATAATTTCCTGTACGTGGTAGTTCCTTCTGTCCAGGGAATTAAGGAGAAGGGGAGAGAGGGGAGAAGGGGAAGAGGGGAGAGAGAGAGGGGAGAGGAATGATGATAAATGAGGTGGCGATATAAGTGTAGGAGTGAGGGATGACGGGATAAGGTAAGGTAATGTATTTTTAAAGACAGAAAAAAATAGTCATCAAAAATAAATGATAGAATATATACTTCAGAAATTTCCCCTCACTTTTCTTATTTCCCCTCACTTTTACATTATTTCCCCTCACTTTTACATTATTTCCCCTCACTTTTACATTATTTCCCCTCACTTTTACATTATTTCCCCACTTTTACATTATTTCCCCTCCTTTTACCTTATTTCCCCTCACTTTTACATTATTTCCCCTCACTTTTACATTATTTCCCTCCATTTTACATTATTTCCCCTCACTTTTACATTATTTCCCCTCACTTTTACATTATTTCCCTCCCTTTTACATTATTTCCCCTCACTTTAACATTATTTCCCCTCACTTTAACATTATTTCCTCACTTTTACATTATTTCCCTCACTTTTACATTATTTCCCCTCACTTTTACCTTATTTCCATTCTTTACCTTATTTCCTCTCACTTTTACATTATTTCCCCTCACTTTACCTTATTTCCCCTCACTTTTACATTATTTCTCCTCACTTTTACATTATTTCCCCTCACTTTTACATTATTTCCCCTCACTTTTACATTATTTCCCCTCACTTTTACATTATTTCCCCTCACTTTTACATTATTTCCCCTCACTTTTACATTATTTCCCTCACTTTTACCTTATTTCCCCTCACTTTTACCTTATTTCCATTCTTTACCTTATTTCCTCTCACTTTTACATTATTTCCCCTCACTTTACCTTATTTCCCCTCACTTTTACATTATTCCCCTCACTTTTACATTATTTCCCCTTACTTTTACATTATTTCCCCTCACTTTTTATATTATTTCCCTCACTTTTACATATTTCCCTACCTTTTACATTATTTCCCCTCACTTTTTTCTACATTATTTCCCCTCACTTTTTACACTTATTTCCCCTTCACTTTTACATTATATCCCCTCCTTTTACTTATTCCCCTCACTTTTACATATTCCCTCCCTTTTACATTATTTCCCCTCACTTTTACATTATTTCCCCTCCTTTACCTATTTCCCCTCACTTTTTTCATTTTTTCCCCTCACTTTTAATTATTCCCCTATTTTTTCTTTTTTCCCCTCACTTTTTTAAATTTTTTCCCCCCACTTTTTTATTTTTCCCCAAACCCCTTTTACTTATTTTCCCCCCACTTTTTCTTTTTTCCCCCCACTTTTACCCTTTTTTCCCCTCACTTTTAAATATTTCC
>JACEEZ010011413.1:0-17099 GCA_016584305.1 Chionoecetes opilio
CTGGGAAAATTTTACCTTGTGGCTCTTTACTATATAGTCTAGTTTTTCGCTGAAGACAACATTTGTTTTTTGTTTTTTTCCCATGCCGCTGCATGTGTATAAAATTTATTGTATATTACTTATACCAAAGGGTGTTAAAATCATTTTTTACTTCTCCAGGACCACATTTTCACTGAAAAAACCCAAGGGTTTTTTTTTATATGTTATTGGATAAATTTCCCCCTTTCGGACTCCCTATCATTCCACCTTTGGGCAGCAGCCTAAACAATCCTGTTTCTGCTACCTCTACTTCGGGAATTGTTTTTGAAAGGGGCGGGGCGGGTTTTACTGGTACGGTCAGCTATTCCCCTAATCAAAAGCAAAAAAAAATGATTAAATCATGCTAAAGTTTCCACGTTTAAACAAAAAAAAATAATGTTTCAAGTTAAACATCTGTTTCCATAAAAAAAATCACACTGACAAATAATCAACCAAATAAATATACAGTACACAGAACTTACCATTTTCCAGACTTTTATAAATTAAAAGGTCACTGCGCAAAGGGGCCATTTGCGTGGCTTACAGTGCTGGGGCCCTTTTGGTTGGGTGCTACCCCATTATCTCACTTTCAAGAGTGGGTGTGGTGGTGATGGTTTTTATTAATGCGCGCTCCGCTATGGGGAGTCACCTTGTCGTGGTGCGGGGCTTAAAGCGGGGTCGAGGGCGCACCTACTCGGGCCCTGCCGCCATTTTTGGGGTTTTCGGGGGCCGGGGCCTCGTGGACCAAGCGCCCCCCCTTCGCACTGGGAGGTGGGCCTTCCGGTGATGTCGCCTTTTGCTTTTTTTCCTTTCTTAGGGCGTTTTTCTAGGCCCGGGTGAGACCCTTCTCTTCCGTCTCACGCTTCTTTTTCCCTTTTACTTCACGCTCCGCTCCCACGTGTTTGCCGTGCGTGGCATCCTGATATTCCCCAACCCCCTCTATCGGGAAGTTGAGTCCACCGCGGGGGGTTGTATTTCCCCTTTCGGTGAGCAACACGTTTTTGGTAGGGGGTTGGGTAAAAAACGGGGGGTCCAGTGTGGCCCCGCGGGATCAATCTGTGGCCCATGCGTTGGCTAGGGCCCAAGGGGGAGGTTGCCTGGGGGCACCGCATCGGCCCCGGGCTGCCACCCACACATAGGAAACCAAAGGTAACTTCCCCGCTACCCCGGAGCTTTTGGGGTGGGTCCCCCCCCAACAAAGTTTCCCTCTTTTGGGGCCCGGGGTGGGGGGGGGCGTGGGGAAGTGAAAGAAATTTTTGTTTAGTAAAAAGCAAAAATTTACCCCGGCCTGCCTCTCCCCCTGACCCCTTTTGCCCTCGACTCTCCCATTGAATCCTCTCACATTGCCACTCTGGGCCTTTCCGGGCCCGACTTTGGCACAAAGCGGGCAGCCGCCCCTTCCTCCTAGCTCCCCGGTCTGACGTCTCCACTCAAGGGAGCAGACAGTGATTGAGGGGACGGGCCCCCCAGGGGCACTTCTCTTTTGACACCTTTGTTTGTACAACGGGGCCCGGGCTTTATCTTAAGAGCAAAATGATTTTTCAAGGGGCTTAGGTGGGGTTCCCCGCTCCGTCTTTATTTATGATGACAATGGAAAAACAAATAGGTCTACATAAATTTGCTGCGGCAGATGATGCATCCTCTGCTTAGGGGAACCCACTAAGGGGGAAATTGGAGCGAGACTTTTACAGACCCGAACTTATTCGCTCTGTAAACTTTTGGAGAGGCCTGAGACTAACCCCAAACTTTGGAGAAAACTACTACATCTACTCCACCTTCCGCCCAGCCCTACCCTTTTTGGTACGTGGCGTTTATAAGGAAAGTGGTGGCAATTTTTTCCCTTGCGGCTGGTATTTGGAAAAAGAAATTGGAATGACCCCGGAAGGCCCCCTGAAAGGGTATGGCAAGGGGGTTCTAATCCGAGCCCAAAGGCCTTTCTCAGGTTCGGATGCTCTTCCACTCCCATCACCGAAGACAGCATTTTTGATACCATCAAACCTCATCCAAAGTTTTAAAACCAGAAAGGCGTAATCTACAACTACGACCTCTTTTTAGTTTTTTTGGGAGGCAGAAATATAAACATGTGCCCGGAAAAAGGTTTTTAACGGTTTCCAAAGGTCAGAGGAAGCAAAAACATTTATCATTTCACCTTCTACGGATCAAGTCCCCCGTTCCCCTCAGGGGTCGGTCCCCCAGTCTCAAAATAAAAGCCTTTATCGACCGCCCTATGCATGTATTTAGTGCTACAGCTTTTTGGGCCGGCAAAATTTTTTGTAAATCCCTCCTCGCTGGGTCGATGTTCGGCGTTGGGTGCCCATTTCCCCAGCTGACTGTCCGTCAACTCCCTACTGCTTCCACTGCCCCCTGTTGATCACCCCACCGAGTCCCGAAAAGTGTGGACTTAAAGTTAGAAAAAGACTCCTTTATTTGGGGCCCAAATCCCAATTTATCAGCTTTGGAGGCCAGAAAGAACTTTCCCCCGACAACAGGGGGGGGAGGAAGCAGGACCTACGCATCCCCGATGGTGCTGCTTTTTTTCACCCCAAGACTCCTTTAATAGCCTTCATTTTTACCCCCACCACATTCTCTTCTACCTATCCTTCCATCCAAGGGCAAGAATAAGTTCTCGCTATTTACCTGGATCTGGGAGTTGCTGGGGTTTCTTCATAATGAGCCTCCAACCACCTCCGTTTAGTGCATCCGCACGCGGGAAAAAAAGACAAAAGTGACTCCTCCCCTAAGAGGCTCCCAAATCTCATCCTTTAAAACGGAGTCTCAGAAGGAACTCGCAGTTCCCCTGAGTCCCCTTAAATCAGTGGGCGTCCCCCCTCCGGCAAAAAACTCAATCGCTGAGCGAAGGGGATGGACGTGCGTAAGATACACCTACTGATAGGTTGCGAGTACTGACGTGCTCCTACTATCAATGCCCCTGTTTTACCCCCCCCTGAAGGCGGCTAGGACACAGCCCCTACATCACGCTGATGGGGAAGGGTTCACTACCCCATGGCCACACAAACAGTTGGGTAGCCATGCTGATAAGCCCCTCTTCAAGGCCCCCGTCGGGAGCTACAGTAAACCTAGAGGTAGTAAATCATCTTTTAGTAAATTTGGCATCTTTTGGGGGGACATACGGGATCTAAACCCCACTTGCGGGGGGGTCCTCGTATAGAAATCCGATTTCACCGCCGGATACACGCAAAAAGCCCAAACCGACAAATTTTGGGAATGTAAGGAAAAGTAGTTTACCTCTTTTACAACCAGGGGAAAAAAGTTTGCGGGGGTTTCAAAACGAGCGCCCAAGCCGAAGGCTTCTACGGAAATCATCTTCACGCACGAATAACATCTTAAAAATTTCCCAAGGAATATTCGTGGATTACGTCAAATTGGGGGAAAAACTATCCTTCCATCAAAGGTTGGCCCCAAAATATCTGTTTACAAGAAACAATGATAGGGGGAGGGAAGGTGTCTCTGCCCGACAGGTTTTTAAACCTGTCCCCCACACCACCTCCACAGGGGGTGGTTTAGTGGTGGGTTTTGGCCTTTTCCATCGTCGGGGTTCCCCTTAAAGTAATCGTCCAGACCATTTCATCATTCCTGATTTAAAAGCAATCAAAGTATAGCCATTAACGAGTATATCAACAAACGTCGTCACTTTTTGTATCCAGTCACCCCTTTTTTTTAAAAAATCCGCAATCAAAATCTGCAAATTCCCCGAGTTTTAAAAAACGCTCTAAAGGGTTTTTTGCAGAGGGCCCCAGGCTAAGGCCCCGGGTGCGTAGCATTGGGAGGCTCTTTTCCCCGCGCTGATCAGAGGGGCCCACGTAAACAGAGAAAATACAGGGTTGAAACACGAGTTTATGCAAATGTTGATACAGGAGATAGACCGAATTTTTTCAAGAAAAAAAAGCCCCTATACCCAAGCTTTCTAAAGTTTTCCTTACGTGACTGGAGTGAGAAAAGAATTACCGGGGCCGTAAATGTAACCACGGCTAGGGGGGAGGCAGGGGGTATGTATGAGATGTGCCCCGCCCCCGTATGCCCCCCGGGTTTAAATTTTGAATTATTTAATCAAAAATTTAAAATAGTTTGGACAATTACAGTATTTTTATAAGTTTTAACTACAAAATTGTTTATTAATAAACGGCTGTTTTTTCCCAAAAAAAGAAATACATGGGGAACAGCGGGGGCTGCAAAAATAATTTAAAGGGCTATTTGGGCATTATGTGGGCCCCAAAAAAGGGGGGGGCCCAAAGGTGGGTAGGATGGGTGCCTTGCGAGGCAAACCTCAGCTGTGTCCCTCCTTCCCCCGCCCAGATTAGCGACAGGGTTTAGGGGGGAAGATTTAAAATCAGATTTATTTGAAATCAATTTGAGAAAAAATAAGTTGTAACAGTTTTTGTTACGTTTTTACGGTAATGTGAAGTATTATTCGGGATATGAGGCTGAATAATCCCCATATCCAAAATAATATTTCCCAATTACCGTACCTTTTACAACACTGCCCAAGCTTATTTTTCTCAAATTGATACAAAAAATAAGCCCATGATTTTAACTCCCTAAAACAAAACACTGTCGCTAATCTGGGGGGGGAGAAGGGGGGGACACAGCTGATGTACCCTCCCCAGGGCACCCATCCCTAACCACCTTTCCCTCCCCCCTCCCGACTTTAAGGGCCAAGTAGCCCTTAAACATTTTTTGCTTATGACACCCTGCGGGTTCCTAATGTATTGTTTATTTGGTAAATAACACCTTTTTATTAATTTTCGATTGGGTATTAAAACTTAAAAGGATACGGGAATTGTCCAATACTAGTAAAATTATGTTTAAAAATAATTCTAATTTTCCCCGGGGGCCCATCGCCCCGGAGTGAAACTCCTTTCCCTTGCCAAGAAAAAGAGACGTTTAAAGAAAGATAAAGGACCCCCTTTTAAATCCCCTGGGCCCGGGGCTAAAACCTTATAGGACCCCTGACAATCTGAGGTTCGTTTTCTCATATTTAACGCGACCCCGTCATTTCTTTCGGGGCAGATTGACATCGTACTCAAAATCTGTCCACGGCGACAGATTCACGTCTGACACCGAATTAAAATTTGCTTTTCAAAAAATTTCCCGACAGGTGCCAGACAGAGTGTCTGGGGGCGCCCCATTCTGACTTTCATAAATAACAGCCCGTAGCCCTGTTGGGGGGAAAAAGATTTTTTTTTCGCGCGTTTTTTAAACAAAAAGTCGTTTTTTTAAGGGAAAAATAAGGCCTGGAAATCATTTTTTTTTGGGGATTAGGTTTTTTTGAATGAAACCTTAAAAACATAATTCGGAAAAAAAAAAAAAAAGGGGTCTGGACAAACTATTTTAAAAACTGTCATCCCCCCTTAATCCCCCTTTACGGGCCCCTTGTAGCAGGTTCGTTCCATCTGTACAAGCCTACACTGTTTTGTCAATTATCTACCTACAAATGCCGAAAATTACCTCCCCCAAGATCTTGGGGGAAATCCAAATCCCCCAAATTCCCCGTCCATTTTTTTTTCCTTGGAGACATGAAGGGCGGCATTTTCTGTGGGGAGTTTCCACCAAAAATCGTCGCTGTAAATTTTTCTCGTAACTCTTATAGATGGAAAACAACTTAAATATTTTAAAAAAGGGGGGAGAACCAACACTTTTCCCAATTCCCCGCAGAGGGAAACCCATTGACTCCCATTGACCTATAAACTCGGGCATCCCGGGGTCGCCCTCAAATTGTCATGGGGGGTTTGGCCGTTTTCTCTTGGGGGAAAGTGCCATTATCCCAAAACTACTTAAAGCATTGCCCTCGCCCCCTTCCCGGGGTCTCCCAAAAGGTTTTGCCTTTCTCGTGCGGGATTTGGGGGGGCTTTCAAAGGCTTGTGTTTTTTAACATCATATACTTTCCAACAAAAAGATGAGGCCGTAGATTACTTTTTGTCTCGAACCCAAAATTTTGCAGCCTCGCGGAGCACCCCCCGCCATCTGGATTTTTCCCCTCGCCGACCTTTTCCCGGGGTTTTGGACTCGGGACGTACGGCAGCGAGGAGTCCCCCCCTGCCGTGGGGAGAGGGCAAACATCTCGCGGCCAACTTCAGTAGACCAAAAAAATATCTTTTTACGGTCAAGACCCTAAAAAACCGAGGGGGTTATGAAAGGGGCTCTCACCCCCCTTTTGGAGGGCTTTTTAAAAAGTACGACCCTGTGCATCTACCCCGGTTTTCCAAAGGTTTTGGAAAAGAGTGAGGGAAAATTTAAAGGGGGAAGTTTTCCCATCCTCCCCCCCAAAGTTCTAGGGGGGGATTGATGCAGACCCTGTGGAAACCCCCTTTGCCCCCGTAGGGGGGAAATTTTGCTTCCCTTTTGTTTTAAAGGGGCGCAAAAAAGGATTTGCGGTCCCCAAAGTGCTAGGGACGGGACGGCGACAAGAACATAGGGGGCAAAAGATTTACCCTTAAAGGGGGGGGAAATCTTCCCCCCCAAAATTTTTCTTTTTTAAAACCTCGTGAGCTTTGTCAAGCCATGAAGTTTTTTGGCGCTGACAATTCCTCAGGTCAAAAATGATGAAACCATATCCGAGGCTTTTGTCTTTAAAGAGTTTGACTCAGTTTTCTTGTATCTAAGAGATAGGCTCTGGGAATTTTTTGTTGAGCATCTATAATAGGACCCCTGGATTGAAGTAACCTTCCCAAGAAAGTTTGGGGGGTTGCGGTGGTGATCCCGTTTCCCTAAGCCGGGGAAAGGGAAACCCCCCTTTACCGCCCAAATTTCCCGGCCCCAATACCCCCTAATTTTATTTTGTGGTAAGTTATTCGAAAAAAGGAAAAAAGTCGACTTTTTGGGGTTTTTGGAAGGGGAAAAATTTTTTTCCCCCGTTCTCGAAATTGGTTTCCCCGAAAGCTTTCCCCTCTACTACGGAAGCGTTTATTTCCTTAGAGTCACCATATGCGGGGCTTCCCCCTCTCGAAAAACCCCAGGGGACCATATTTTTCGATCTTGAAAAGGCTTACGACAGGGGCTTGGGCCCAGGGGTATTTTGCAATCTCTGTAATTTGGGTTAAGAGGTCTTTTTCCCTTTGTGTTCCTCCAGAGTTTCCTAACCAACCGGGTTCTTAGAGTTCGAGTTGGCAACAAAATGTCTTCTGAACACCACTTCCAGGTGGCATCCCCCAAGGTAGGTTTTTGAGTGTAGCTCTGTTCGCTGGGGCCCATAAATGGTTTTTTTTGAGGGGTTAACTGCCAAAAGGGAAATTGGGTTAGTACTTTATACGGGGATGTTTATCAACCCTTTTTTTCCCCCCCCAGGATGTCGGTTGCAGAGAGAAACTTCAATTGCATTGATAAATTTTTGTAAAAAAATGGCGACAAATCGTGGTTTCCCGGGGTTTTCTCCAACAAAGGGACTGTAGGGGGTTTTTCTTTTTTGCAAAAACCCGTGGGATTCATCCCGACCCAGACCGTATCTTTTTACGAAAAAGAAAAAATACCATGTGGGGAAAGAGCCCCGGGGTTTTTGGGAAACTCTTTTTTTGACAATGGGACGGGCCCTTGGGGTTACCTCCCCTTCGTGCTCTCAAGACTGACGGTCTCCGGCCCCCAGGGATCTACTGAAAGTCCCCCTCGCACACCAGCGGGGGGGCTGATCGCGCTAAAAAACCTTCCTCTATTTTCCCACCGCCCACTTATCCTTTGGGGAAGTTTTGAATATGGAGGGTGAAGTAACCCCTCGTCACCCCTCGACAAAGGATGTTGGATTTGGTAAAATCATGCGGGTTTTGTCCTTTCGGGCCCAAAAACCCGGTCGGTTCGGTCATCTCCCATCCCAATTCTATTGGTGGATGTTTGTGTCCTCCCCATTATATCTTAAAAACCCGCCAGTCCCTTTTTTTTAAGATTTTGGACCCCCCTTCCAACCGCCCCCCTGACTAAATAGCTTGCCGTGCTGGGGTCTTGTGATTAGGGAAAAATCGGAATTTTAAACCGGGGCCCAAGAAGCTTAAAAAAAAAACTCCTTGGTTTCCGTTTGACACTATTATGGAGACGCTATCCCCCCTGCTTTAGGATCTCCCGCATAGGCCTACGACAGCCCGGTCCATGGCTTTTTTCCCAAAAGGGTGCCCTTTTGGGAAAAACCCTTCCTCTAAAAAGGGGTCTTTCCTCCCAGGCTGAACGTGCCCATTTTTTAGACCACTTTTGCACAAAAATCAGATTTCGGCCCCCGGCTTTCCCTTGAGGGTTTCCAAAATCAAACGAAGGAGTTGGTTTCGAATGCCCTTTATTTCCCATCTTTTAACAAGGGCGCCCACCCTTTCCCCATGTTTTTAAATCTTTTTTTAAACGGCTGAAATAATGCTATTTTATATGCTCTCAGGCCCTTTCTACTTTTCCGGGATGTCTCTTTTACAATTTTTTATTGGGGTTTCCTTTAGTGCTCTTCAATCACTATTTTAATTTTTAAAACTTTTCCCCATCCGCGGGTAAAAAGCCATCCGGGGGAATTTGGGCAAAAATCTGCTAAAAGAGGCGAGGCCCCGGAAAGGTCAGCTTTTGTTTGGGTACCGGCAAAATGTAGGTGTTGCCGGTTTAAAAGGGGGGAACTGATGCCTTTGGGAAAAAACTGCAGCTAAGAAGGGGCCAGGGTCTACACATTTTGCAGTGCCGGTAAAGGAACCCACCTCGGCAATCCATAGATCAGTTCCAACATTGGGGGGGGAACCCTTTGGAAATTTCTATAGGGCAAAAAAAAACTCGCGCCATCCCCAAAGTATCGAGGGCGGACTTACTTTGGTGCCTCTCCCGGGGATGGGAGACTGCCTTGGCACGTTTGGGGTTTGGTCAACTCTATATACTCATAGGTTCCTCCAAAGGAGGGGGGGCCCAAACCCCCCTTTTCTGTGATGATTGTTTTGGGCCCCTTAAAAAATGCGGCAATTTCTGGTCGGGGTGTCCCATTTGGGGGCCTACGTGTCAAATTTTTTTTTCCCGGGTTTTTGCCGGGTCGGACGGTGCTTAAACCCTCTCTCCCTGGCATTGGGGGAAAAGGTGTTTTTTTTTTCCGGGGGCATGAAGTCCATCCCCTTTTTTTGAGAGGGTGGCCTTTCAAAAGTTTTGAAAGTTTTTTAAAATTCATTTATTATTTTTTTTAAAAGTACTATTGTTTTTCTTATTTCTTTTGGGTTTTTTTAAATATTTTTTTTTCTATCTTAAAATTTTTTTTTTTATTTTTTTCTTTTCATGTTATCCCTTTGGAAGCAGGCTCAATAAAACCCCCAAGTTCGGGCCCTTTTAAAAAATTTAAATTTTAATCAAACAAACTATTTTTTGATGCCCCCCATTCACTTAAATTTTTTTTTTATGACTTTTTTGATTTAAATTTTATTCTTTTATAAAGGTGGGTTTGGGGAGCCGCTCTGGCAAGGGGGGGACGGGTCAATTGCCCCGTGCCCCCATATGAAACCGGGCCCCGTTAAATTTGGGAAAAGCATAAGGAAAACTAGATACAAAATTTGATACAATTAAAGAAAAAAAGGTACCCTTTCCAGGGCCCTAAAAAACACTTAACTTTCTTTGATGGGAAAGAAAACTATTTTTTTATGGGATTTTGAAAGAATCTGCTAACCGTTTTTCTGTTGCAAATCATTTTTTTTTTTTTTTTTATTTTTTGTGATTTTTCAAAAAAGACAAAAAAAAAAAGGGAAACCTACCCGAAAAAAAAATACCTAATTAACCTTTACCTAAAATAACCAATAAAACCAAACCCAAACCCCTTTACCAAAAAAAAACCCAAAAAAAGAAGAAAAAAAAAACGACAGAAACGGTTAGCAGTTAATTTAAAAAAACATCAAAACTCCCCCCGAAAAAGTTTCGTCCACCCAAAATGAATTCCCCTTTTTCAAATTTGGAAAAAATCCCTTTAAAAGGAAAAAAAACGGTCCATTTGTACCAAAAAAATCTGCCCTTAGCGGGTAATTTTTTTATTTTTGTCATTTTTTTTTGTGCGTACATTTTTCCTGGGGATGATAATGGGGCATCAGGGAGGGTTACACTCTATGGTCATTACTGAGCCATAAAAATATTACATGGCCTTTTTTTTTTTGGAAGTTTTTGTTTTAAAAATAATACTTAAGTTTTTAAACATAAAAAAGGGTTTTAAAGTGTTTTTTATTAATATTGGAAAATCGTTTTTGGGCTGAAATCAATATTTTTTTCAAATTTGGGTTTACGAGCCTTTCCCCCCTAGCATTGCCAAGATTTATTATTTTAAATTTTTTTCATCTGTTTCTTAAGAAATTGTTTACCCCCGAAAAAAAAAGGGCCCCAATTATTTCAGTCAACTTTCCCCTTTTTTTTTAAGTCCCGGGCCTATTTTTTTAGACATGGGGAAACTAAAGGTAATTTAATTTAAAAATTGGATTTTCAAAAAGATCACAATAGAGGGCTGCTCAAACCCCTCTAATATTTTACCTAGTTATAGGGGCTAACTTTTTTATAGTAAACACTCAGTTTTAGGGGGCCTTAATATAAAAGATTTTTGTTTAACGATTTTTTTTTTCCCGTCAGATTATGCGGGGGATATACCGCATAAGTTCGGTAAATGCGGGGTTCGGGTTTGGGTTAAATATGTAAGTTTTGGGTTTTTAAATTTCCCCGTAAAACGTAAAATTTTTTAGATGGCTGCATGTACGTAAGTATTCCCCCCCAAACTTTTATCTAATGGAACGAACAAAGTTTATTATACACGGACATGGTTTGGGCAAAAAGCGAAATTTAAACCCCATATAACGAAAAAAGAGTTTTTTAAAGCCCAAAAGTTCGGATCCTCGGGTATAAGGATTTTTTGGGGTTTTAACGTCGGGTTTTCCCTTTCCCCCCCATTGGCTTGTTAAATTGAGGGGTTTTCGTACTTTTTTAAAAATTTTTAAAAGTTTAAAAATTTTTTTTCCTTTTTGTGGAAAACACAAATCATGATCAATTTTTGGGGTAATACGTACAAAAAAATGGATTTTATCCAATTTAAAAGGGTTTTTAGGGGCTAAGGAAAAAAAACAGATGCAAAAAAATTTAAAGTAAAAAACACTATGGGGTTTTATTTCCAGGCCATTTCCTTTAATCCCCATACCCCTTCCCAAAAATTGCAGCTTTCATGAAAAAAACCTGGTTTCATAAAAACTGTGGTTTTAAAATATGTCACCCAAAATTGCATTAATTTTTGTACTAGTAATTTAAATTATTTTACTACGTAATTGCATTCCATACCAAGTTTAAACCTTTAAATGACCCCAAAATTTGTGTATTGTCTATTTTCCCCCACTAATTTCTTCAGAAATATTTATACTTTTTTGCATGTTTTTTAAAACCTACTTTAAATTTTAAAATGTTTTTTTTTTCCTTTTGCCAAATTTACCATCCGGGTTTACAGACAGTCAGTCCGCAAAAGTACCCTTTGCGAACATTGGGGGAGGCAAAACCCCATCAATTTTTCAAATCTTTTCCTTTTCTACAAATGTTTGCCAGGGCTCCCCTTGGAACCCGGGCCCAAAAAGCCTAAAAGCCAACCTGTTTTTAAAACCCTTTCCCCACTTTTTTACTCCCTTTAGAGTAATTATAGTTTTAAAACCCGCACCAACAGCTAAAGACCCAAATTTTAAAACTCCCTCCCTCCCTCCCTCTTTTTCTCCCTTCCCCTTTCCATTTAGCCTTTAACCCGGGGGGCCTTCCTCCCCCAAAAAGGATGAAGTAACTTTTTAAAATATTTACATTTTTGTTTTCGGAAAAAAAAAAATGGTATAGCAAAATAATTCGTTAAAAACGAGAGCAAGGGGGGGGTGGTGTGTGTTGGGTTGTTGTGTGTGGGGCGTAAAATGTGTGAATGTACCAATAAAATTGTTTGGAAATATCTATAATTAAAGTATTTATAATTTTTCATTTAAAGGAAAGTTATATTCCTTTGGTGTGATAGGGTCAAAAGAGAGAAGAGAGAGGGGAGGGGAAAGGGTTTAAACCCGGTAATTTTTTGGGTTTTAAATCCTGCAAAAAACCACCCCCTAAAAACATTTTAAAAAGGTGACGTCTCCCAGGGGGCTAAAAACTTTATCCTTCTTGTGCCCCAAGCCCAAAGGTTTCCCGATCCATTTACATCCTTTTAAAACTAAATGGAGATATCAAGGGCCAGGGACCCCTTTTAAACATGGAGTGGAAATGTGCAGTCACTTAGCCTTTACCCCCCACTTCATTTGTACCCACACACCACGCACACACGAAATTCGGATTAATATGATTTAAAATACTTTTTTTAATTTAATAGTTTGTTTCACTTAATTTTTTACTACCAAAAAAATTTTTTTACTCGCCCCTCTTTCTCTCTCCTCTCTCTTTTCTCTCTCCCCTCTCTCCCCCCTCCCCTCTCTCTCTCCCCTCTCTCTCTTCGCTCCCAGAAAAATTTCGATCATTCAAAAAGACTTTGTTTAATACGCTATGCCAAAAATAGCATAGCGTAGTATAGTAGTTTGCAGAAAAAAAATGGGTGGGGTATTGCCTTGTTTAGCAGTAAAGGGGTTAAAAGAAAGTAATTATAGTTTTAAGTTCGCAAAATTTCACTAAGACAGTTTAAAGCTCTAACGAGGGAGAGAGATAGGGAGGAGGGAAGGAGGAGGGAAAGGGGAAAGGGGGGAAAGGGGGTGGATGGGGGGAGGGAGACAGAAAGGAAAAAGATGAAGGGAAAGGGGAAAGGGGGGGAGGGAAAACAGAAAAGGGCCCCCAAAGGGAGGAGGAACCCGGTTTTTTAAAAACAGGTGGGAAGGGAGAAAAGGGGGGGGAAAAAAGGGAGGGAGACAAAGAGTAGGGGGAAAGGGAAAGGGGGGAAAGGGTTACTGAAAAATTTTAAAAGGAATGGGAGGGAAGAAAAAAGGGGACGTGACAAAAGGGAAGAGAGAGAGAGAGGGGAAGAGGGGGGGAAAAGAGAGGGGAGAGAGAGAGGAGAGAGAGGGAAAAGAGGGAGAGAGAGGAGGGGGAGATTGGGAGAAAGGGAAAAGGGTTACTGAAAATTTTAAAAGGAATGGGGGGGGGGGGGAAGGGAAAAAAATGACGTGGGCAAGAGAGAGAGAGAGGGGAGAAAAGAAAAGAGAGGGGGAGGGAAGGGGGAGAGGGGAGAAAGGGGAGAGAGAAGGGGGGGGAAGGGAGAGATGGCCCCCGGGGGGATTAACAAAATCCCAGGGGAAGGGGGGGGAATGGTTTTAGAGACCCTTTGGGAAAATTTAACGATAAATTTTTTGGAAAATACGGGAAAAGGGGAAAAGGAAGGGGAGGATCCGAAGGCCCGGGTGTTTTTGCGATTTAGGTTTTAGTGGGCTGTAAATCTATTTCCCGAAAATTGTTTTTTAATTTTTTTATTTTTGGCCTTTTTTTTGGGTTCCTATTTTTTTATTTTTTTTTCCCTTTTTCTTGCAGGGTGAAAAGGGTGAACTTGAAATAAGAAGAAAATCAGGACAACTGGTGGTGGCCCACCTCTTTCCCCAAAACCCAAAAAAGAACTTTCTATTTCAGCTTCTATATGCAATATTTTTCTATGGGTATGATTTTTTGGGTTTCCCCAACCCGCTTACTCTTTTTTAATGCTCAAACTTGTGTATTGACACTTGATGGTCCGGTAAGCACAATAGGCCTGTTGTAACTTAAAAATTTATGATGGCCTGCAAACTTTTTCCCTTTTAGCCACAGTAGAACCCAGTATTTTCTTTTGTATTGTTTTTCATTACCTACAGTGTTTTGTGTGTGGGGTGTGTTTTGTTGTATACAGTGCAACCCCTGTTTTTTTTTGGGCCCTTTGTTTTGATTTTTTTGGTATTCATTCGGCTCTTTACAAAAAGGTTTTTTGGTTTTCGTTTAAAAAAGTTAAAAGTTTGACGCCCCCCGCATATCAAGTTCCTATCACTTGGCATCGGTCTTTCACACAAAAGACTTTAACGTCTTATAAGATCTCTGGAGACCTACATAGACAACATACATAGAGCCCAACATACTGTTGTGTGATACAATTATACTTAATTGAGCTACTTCTGTAATATTTGTTAATGTGTAATATGTATTAGTGACCAATTTGATGCACCACTTTTTGGGAGCCATGGTCACTGACCATGGCTCCAAAAAGTGGTGCAAACAATTAAAAGGAATGTCAGAATTAACTTTTGAATTAAAAAGTACCTTTATGTAAGATAGGTCAAGGCAAACAAGTGACTGATTATGTGAAAGAGTATGATATGGTTAGTGCGAGTCTCGAGCTTAGTAGAGAATAAATAGTTTAAATTATCATGGCAGCATATGTTGTTAGTTAGAAAACTTCTATTGGTAGAAGGCTGCATATATTGGATGATATAGAAAAACCCATATTTATAGGGAGAAAAATGTGACAGGCAATAGTGAGTCTGAAATTATTTTTTTTAAATGTAGTGAGTCTGAAATAAAAAAAAATCAAAGGCAAAACAAATGCTTAATGACTTGCAAAGATAAAGATCTTTTTAAATATCAAAGTGAAAGATTTTCAAGCAAATAGGGACTGGTTGATCTTTTTTTGGGGTATCCAAGAACCAATTAGTATTCTTGATTACATTTATTTCATAGAGAAATATGGTTTTGCTTTTGTAAAAATCTATATACTATAGGAGTAGCCGTGTGTGTGTGTGTGTGTGTGTGTGTGTCTGTCCCGTCTGTCGGGCTGTCTGTCTATCTGTTTTGGGTAGCCGAAACTGAAAATTTAATTTTTATGAGTAGGCTTAAAAAAACGCAAATAAATCGTAGATGGTAACGGCTGGCCTCATGTCGATTGAAAACTTTTGAAGGGGGGTTTTGGGCTAAAAAAAAAATTTCGGAGATTAGATTACAGGAAGAACTCTGCGGTAACGACTTGCCGCATATCATTTATTCCGAGACTCATGTACTTTCCGTTTTTGTGCGTGTGGAGACCTCCATTTTCGTGTGTGTGTGTGTGTGCTTGCAGGACATGCGTGGGGTTTTGGGGGGAGGCATGCGTGGGGCTGGGGTGAGACAAGCGTGGGGCTGGGGTGAGGCAGGCTACGGTGGTGGGAGGTTGTCTACCCCGAGGCACTTTGACCAGTGACCAACGACAGCAACAACACGATTGGAGTTTGCACTCACATTGTTATTTAGAATATACATACTACTACTACAAATATCAATACATGGGTCCGAAGGGCCCACAAGCACTTGTGTTATACTAGAGTGGCTCATGGTGGTGCTGTATGCAAATATATGTCCAGAACTAAACTCTCCAAGACTCCACTAATTGAAGGTCCAGGAAAAATATTTGTTTGGTAACACATTTCCCACTGACGGCGAAATAGCTGAAATGGCCACGCCTCTTTTTTTGGGGCCACGCCCTCTTTGAGCGAAGTACTACCATCCGCCGTGACTGTATCTACAGAACCGTTGGACCTAGGAATTTGCCCGACCACTCAAAATGTGCGCAATGGCCACATTATGGGGGGTCAGTAATACATTTTCATATCCAAAAGTCAATGGTTTTAAAGATAATTGCCAAAAACCTATTTCAGCATATTACGCACTACAATTGTATAATACCACCAAGGCAACAACAGATGTATGACACTTTATCATATTACTTGTTGTACCTTATGCATATTGTTCCTATTTTGGAATTTAATTATTTGGATTTTTACATTTTGCCCTTACTACAGCCACAAAACGTCACACATTTTATGTTCCTTTCTCTGCAATTGCACGTTTTGGTGCTCATACATGATGTTGGGCATTTGCATGGAGGGGGCAGGTCATCGGGCCTGCACGATACTGGCAGTATCACTGGTGTTATGCCAACATCCATTGCTTCATACCCATACAGGAGTGGATCTGGTTTGGTGACTGCAGGAGTTAGGGCTTGCAACCACATCTTACACTGCAGATATGCTCGCTTTGTGTTCTCGTAGCGTTGATGAACAGCACACAAGCTGGTTGAAGTCCAGTTCTTTCTTGAAGTTGTGGTACTGCTCCCATCGATATTCATCGAAAGTGGAACAGTCGGTCTTCTTTAATAAGGACACAAGGACCTTTTCAGCATTGGCAGCCACAACCGTGTCGAGCGCCTCGGTTCACAGGAATCACAACACAGTGTGTTACAGTTCTGCTAAATCAGTTAACTAGCTGTGAACACGGAGCACTGGGACTAAATCCGCTCACAGTGGCTGTCAGGTCCAGAGAAACGTTGAAAGTGAAATGGGAAGCCCAGGCAGAAATGTAGACCAGCTCAGCAACCCGAGCCCAGAGGGGTGACCTGTTGCACTGTTGTGTGTTGAGGTATGAGCGAGAGCAGCAGAACCTTCCACGTCGGCTGCCTGGCTAAGATTGGGCAATGACTGGGCAGTGGGCAGTGCCGCACGCAGCGTGGAGCGCAGTGGCCAGTGGGTACACACACAGTCGGCGGGCCGGTGTAGCGATCTCACCAGCTACCTTTTGCCCGAGTAGCTACACTGCACAAATACGCACTGAAACACTGCTCCCTGGGTGAATAGTTGTTTGACAATGTATACCAATTCAGATTTTGGGTAAACATGCTTGTAACATGAATGTAGAGTAGTCAAAGCAGAACAGAAACATTTCAAGTGAATGTGCCTTTGCCTAGAACACTACCCTACCCGTATACTGAAACACTGCTCCCTGGGTGAATAGTTGTTTGACAATATATGCGTTTTACCCAAGATCAGAATTGGTATATGTGTACTATATTGTCAAACGACTATTCACCCAGGGAGCAGTGTTTCAGTATACGGGTAGGGTAGTTGTTCTAGGCAAAGGCACATTCACTTGAAATGTTTCTGTTCTGCTTTGATTACTACTCTACATTCAATGTTTCCACCATGTTTTACCCAGGATCACAATTGGTACAATTAGTAATACGATATTTAGTCAACGCTAATTATACATGGTACTAATTCATTTATCAGAAAACGAAATTATAAGTAAATCAATACCTCATCAATCGGGAAAATTACCCGATTGATGATTTTATTTATTAGTTAACGCTAATTTATGCATGGTGTAATCATTATCAGATA
>JACEEZ010011415.1:0-15000 GCA_016584305.1 Chionoecetes opilio
TCTCCTCTCCTCTCTTCTCCCCTCCTCTTTTTCCCCTCTCTTCCTCTCCCCCTTTCCCCCTCTCTTTTCTCTCCCCCATCTCGTTACACCCTAAGTGGGAAAACTTCGAGGGACTACTTTAATACATTAAAATGCGTTATAAGCGATGCATAAAATTGCTCTTAATGAACTGAGAGACCAGAGCCATACTTACGTATAAAGAATTAAGATTTCGTTCTAAGATTCATAATTGGCTTATAGTATGGTTTACGAGGTACATGAGTGACATAAGAACATAAGAACGCAAGAAAATAAGGAAGCTACAAGAGGCCGCGATACCTACACGTGGTAGTTCCTGTTCTGGCCTGTGTCCTGACAGCATTAGTATTAGTATTATTGTTCAAAATGGCCTTGCAAATATATCTGAAAAAAGACCGTTTATTTTTAAATCCTAAACAAAAAAAAACTTTAATTTTTTAAAAACACAACGATTATTGACAACATTAGCATTTTAAAACCCTAGAATATTATCAACTGGAGACTATTGGCAAAAATTAACAAGCATGAAAAATGGATGGCTATTGAGACGTGCAAAAAGCGGAACTCAATATATGCATTCGTCATAGATTTCGCTCGGCAACCAAAGGGGGAAAAAAAACTCGGGTTATCAGCGAGGCAACACGGCAGAAAGTCAAGCCGATACAATAATGAGCGCCACTAAATACGTAGAACACTTGAGACTTCCGAAATGACTGACGAATATCGCGGAAACAACATTTTTTTGCTGATCTGGGAATGACACTCAGATGGGAGACAATTGTATCTACTCTATTTCGTATTTGTTTGTTAATCATTAATATATTCCGGAAACTGAGCTGTAGAATATTTATGCGTAATAGCCCCTCAGGAACTTACTGAAAAACCCCCTCCTCTCTCTCTCTTCTCTCTCTCTCTCTCTCCTCCTCTCTCTCTCCCCTCTCCCCCTCACTCTTCTCTCTCTCTCTTCTCTCTCTCTCTCTCTCTCTCTTCCTCTCTCTCTCTCTCTCCTCTCTCTTCTCTCTCTCTCTCCCTCTCTCTCTCTTCTCCTCTTCCTCTCTCTCTCTCTCTCTCTCTCTCTCTCTCTCCTCTCTCTCTCTCTCTCTGTTGTTGTTGTTAATATTTTGTCAACACTTTTGATTGAAAGCGAGCTTTTGCCTATAGCAGCCCGCCTGTTAAATTTTGGCATTACAATAAAAAAAGGCAGTGTATTGGAGCTACCTTGGGGGGGGGGGGGTACTCCCAAACGGTGGAGGTGAGAGTGGCCAGAGGGGGACAGATCTTTAAATTACCGCAGCAGCAGCGGCCCCGGCGGCACCTGGATGTCCGGGTGCCCGCGGATGAGGTGGGAGGCGTTCCCTGAGGTGGGAGGTTTTGCCTAGCACTTTTTGGAGGTAGTTTTGGAGTGGTTAAAGGGGGAGGTTTACCTGGCAGTGATCACAGGTGATGTCCACAGCGCCCTGGCGGAAATTTTCCTCAAAGCAGGGAAAGCCGAGGGGGGGAGACGGTTTGTAGTCGGTCCCGTACGTGTGGGGGGGATGGATTTGGGGGTTGGGGAAGTGGGTGGTAAGCTGTTGCAGCAGCGTACCAGGAGGCAGAGGGTGATGATAGGACGACTGTGGCCTCGTGTTGCTGGCGGGACAAGGCGTGCGAGGCAGACTTTATTTTAAGTAGAGTTTGGGAGAGGCTGGGCAGAACAGCCGTGGTGGGGCTGGGAAGGGCAGCGGCTGATTTTGCAGCTCCGTCAGCTGCTTCGTTGCCACTAAGGCCTACATGGCTGGGAACCCAATTGAGGGTGATTTTGCAGCCACGTGCAGCCAGTCGCTGGGCCAGAAGAAGAGTGGAGGTGAGGAGGTGAATGTTATCCTGTGGCTGTGTGTCTCTGAGGGCCTGGCTAGAGGCTTTTGAGTCTGTGTGTATGATGACATGAGGGGAGTGACTCTCCAGGGCGTGGTGAAGAGCGCCACGAATGGCGACTAGTTCAGCCTGGAGGAAGCTGGCGCCATCTGTTAGACGCCATTGTTTCGCGGTTTGTCCGCTCACAAAAGCCGCTCCCGCTGCTCCTGTGGCAGGATCTACTGACCCGTCTGTGAAGATAGTGAGGGAAGCAGGGGTCGTCAAGCCATCCATGACCTGTAGTATTTCCAAGCGTAAGGCAGCGGCGAGCCAGTGTGCCTTTGGGTGCTCAAGACTGTGGAGTGATGTGGTGATTGGAGGAGGGCTCCAAGGCGGTGGCGTAGCGAAGTTCGGGTGAGGGAAGATATCTCTCTCTCTCTCTCTCTCTCTCTCTCTCTCTCTCTCTCTCTCTCTCTCTCTCTCTCTCTCTCTCTCTCTCTCTCTCTCTCTCTCTCTCTCTCTCTCTCTCTCTCTCTCTCTCTCTCTCTCTCTCTCTCCTTCTTTCCTTCCCTTCTTGATGTAACAATAATAACGCTAATGCGACACACACACCCTCCTCCTCCTCCTCCTCCTCCTCCTCCTCCTCCTCCTCCTCCTCCTCCTCCTCCTCCTCCTCTCCACCGTGTTGTAAACGTATGGAATGGGCTGCCGTCAGACGTAGTAAACTCAAATACAATAGAATCATTTAAAAATCGCCTCGATAAATATTTCATATCAAATCCCCGGTTGTCACTGTTTATCTCGGAATAATAAATTTATCTCGCGGGCCTCTGATACTTACTCTCATTGCGTAAAATGATTGCGAGTCGCGTCTACGCAACCCCTCCCACACGTCTCAGACAGCCCCGAGTAAACGGTCACTACTACAACTTTTGACCTGTGACGGGCTGTGGTTCAGTAAGGGCCCTGTCAGTTAGTGACCACCATCGGGATTTATATACCAGGGGTCACTGCTGCAGGGGGCATTGAAGTGCACGGCGTCCTACTTGGAAAGTGCACTACCGCAGTGGATTGAAACGGAGCTGGGGCCTGATTGACTGCTGCCTCCCAAGAAAGCGCCAGGCAATGCTGCCGCACCACCCTGGAACTTCCACACTGAGCCTACACCAACACTACATTAGACCTCATAACACACACAGATAGGCCCGAGTTAACGGTTACCACTACTACTCTCGACCTGTGACGGGCTGTGGTTCAGTTAGGGTCCTGACAGTTAGTGACCACCATCGGGATTTAAGGTACCAGGGGTCACTGCTGCAGGGGGCATTGACGTGTACGGCGTCCTACATGGAAAGTACACAATCCGCAGTGGATTGAACGGAGCTGGGTCCTGATTGACTGCTGCCTCCCAAGAAAGCGCCAGGCAAGGCTGCCGCACCACCCTTGAACCTCCACACTGTGTTCACACCATTACAAAACACACATAACATGACCTATCTATCAAGCACTAAACCTACCCCCACAAACTAGTAGTAGTTAGCCATAGATTACAGCTTTCAACTTTCCTCACAAATTCCATGCAGTTTTTCTATATTGCATGGTATCACTTCTTTTCCGGCCAGCTTCGGCTGGAGGGATGGGTGGGTGGGGAGGAGCCTTCTACTTCCTATCCTTTCTCTCTTATTATCTAGTTAGTTTAGTGTAGTTAAAGCAAACAGCCTTGTAAGGACCTATCGGTCTGTTGCTGTTTGTGTTTCCTTTGTATTCCTTTGTATTCCTCCTCCTCCTCCTCCACCACCTCTTCCTCCTCCTCTACCACCTCCTCTTACTCCTCCTCCTCCTCCACACGCCTCCCTCCCGCCTCGTCACCTGAGAAAATCGTAGGAAATTTCATGGTATCTGCGCCTTTTCTTTTTTCATTGTCGTTCCTACAAGCCTGGAGGTGCGGGAGTGAGGCAGGCAAGAGGAGGAGGAGGAAGAGGAGGAGGAGGAGGAGGAGGAGGAGGTGGAGGAGGAGGAGGAGGAGGAGGAGGAGGAGGAGGAGGAGGAGGAGACCAGTCTGGTGTTCCTGATTTTGTTCTCGTTGTTATGTTACCTGTTTTCCTTTCATACCGGGTTTCTTTGTCTATTTGCCTGACTTTTTTGCTGTTCTATTGTATTTTTGTCAAGTTTCCAGACACAAAAAATTGAGAAAAGGAATAATATACTGTGATTTCTTTGTGTGTGTGTATATGTGTGTGTGTATGTGTGTGTGTGTATATGTGTGGTGTGTGTGTGTGTGTGTGTGTGTGTGCATGTGTATGTGTGTGTGTGTGTGTGTGTGTGTGTGTGTGTGTGTGTGTGTGTGTGTGTGTGTGTGTGTGTGTGTGTGTGTGTGTGTGTGTGTGTGGTGTATGTGTGTGTGTGTGTGTGGGTGGGTGGGTGGTGGGTGGGTGGGTGGGTGGGTGGGTGGGGGTGGGTGGGTGGGGGTGTGGGTGTGTGGTGTGTGGTGTGTGTGTGTGTGTGTGTGTGTGTGTGTGTGTGTGTGTGTGTGTGTGTGTGTGTGTGTGTGTGCAGGCGCGTAATGAATGAACGGCCGAGGTAACTCTCATTTAACTTGAGAACAACTGCGCATCAAAACAACTTTCCGACCTTCAAACGCCAAACTTCTGGTGTTGATTGCTTCCAAAGTGACCGCGTTAGGCAACAATTATGGACCTGGAAAGCGCCGGTAGTTGTCGCTTCTTCTGCGGCATTCTCGTAGTATAATAATGAAGTCTTAATTAAATGAAAAGCGAAAATAAAGTCTTAAATATAGGGACATCGTAATTTTTTAATGGTCTTAATCAAATGAAAAGCGAAAAGTCTTAACCCCTTGAGACCCAGAACGTAATTTCCATTGTACTTTGGCTACCATTAGACGATTTTTAGTGAATATAAGCAATATTTTATAGATATGACCTGTTTAGTATCCTTGTCCACTAACTAATTTGGTATATTCAGTTACTTTTCGTAATTTTATGGCTCGACAACATACAATTTTATATAGCAAAGGAAAGATCTGGGCGTGAAGGGGTTAAATATAGGGACATTATCTGTTTTTTAATGAAGTCTTAACCGAATGAAAAGCGAAAAAGTCTTAAATATAGCGACATTATCATTTTTTTTTCTATCTGACTGCAGTTGACCTAAAATCTCGTTAATCCATCACATGAAACAAATCCACCACCACCACAACCACCCTTCCCGAGCCATGTTACATCACCACCACATCCACATCACCACATCTTACAGTGACAGAGGCTAAGCTATCCTTACTAAGGCGAAACTCGGGGAAAAAAATTGCTGTCTATAAAATTTTGTGCGAGCCAAACTTGGTTATTCTTTTGGTTTCATTATATTTCGCTCTCTGAATAATACTTTCTTCCTTATTTTCTGATGTTTTCTTCCTTATTTTCATGTTCTTATAAAAGGAGGTTTGACAATTTCATGGATGGGGATGAAAGGTGGATGTAGGTAGTTTTAAGTAACAGGAACTACCACGTGTAGGTCTCACGGCCTCTTGTAGCTTCCTTATTTTCTTATGTTCTGATGTTCTTACTAAAATAATCCATCAGTACCACCACCACCACAACCCTTCCTGAGCTTCCATGTTACAGCACAACCCTTCCCGAGCTTCCATGTTACAGCACAACCCTTCCCGAGCTTCCATGTTACAGCACAAACTTCCCGAGCTTCCATGTTACAGCACAACCCTTCCCGAGCTTCCATGTTACAGCACAACTCTTCCCGAGCTTCCATGTTACAGCAAAACCCTTCCCGAGCTTCCATGTTACAGCCCAACCTTTCCCGAGCTTCCATGTTACAGCACAACCATTCCAGAGCTTCCATGTTACAGCACAACCCTTCCCGAGCTTCCATGTTACAGCACAACCCTTCCCGAGCTTCCATGTTACAGCACAACCCTTCCCGAGCTTCCATGTTACAGCAAAACCCTTCCCGAGATTCCATGTTACAGCACAACTCTTCCCGAGCTTACATGTTACAGCATAACCCTTTTCGAGCTTCCATGTTACAGCATAACCCTTCCCGAGCTTCCATGTAACAGCACAACCCTTCCCGAGCTTCCATGTTATAGCAAAACCCTTCCCGAGCTTCCATGTTACAGCCCAACCCTTCCCGAGCTTCCATGTTACAGCCCAACCCTTCCCGAGCTTCCATGTTACAGCCCAACCCTTCCCGAGCTTCCATGTTACAGCACAACCCTTCCCGAGCTTCCATGTTACAGCACAACCCTTCCCGAGCTTCCATGTTACAGCACAACCCTTCCCGAGCTTCCATGTTACAGCACAACCCTTCCCGAGCTTCCATGTTACAGCACAACCCTTCCCGAGCTTCCATGTTATTGCACAACCCTTCCCAAGCTTCCATGTTATAGCACAACCCTTCCCGAGCTTCCATGTTACAGCACAACCCTTCCCGAGCTTCCATGCTATAGCACAACCCTTCCCGAGTTCCATGTTACAGCACAACCTTCCCGAGCTTCCATGTTATAGCACAACCCTTCCCGAGCTTCCATGTTACAGCACAACTCTTACTGAGCTTCCATGTTACAGCACAATCCTTCCCGAGCTTCCATGTTATAGCACAATCCTTCCCGAGCTTCCATGTTACAGCACAACCCTTCCCGAGCTTCCATGTTACAGCACAACTTTTCCCGAGCTTCCACGTTACAGCACAACCCTTCCCGAGCTTCCATGTTACAACACAACCCTTCCCGAGCTTCCATGTTACAGCACAACCCTTCCCGGGCTTCCATGTTACAGCACAACCCTTCCCGAACTTCCATGTTACAGCACAACCCTTCCTGAGCTTCCATGTTATAGCACAATCCTTCCCGAGCTTCCATGTTACAGCACAACCCTTCCCGAGCTTCCATGTTACAGCACAACTCTTCCCGAGCTTCCATGTTACAGCACAACCCTTCCCGAGCTTCCATGTTATAGCACAACCCTCCGAGCTTCCATGTTACAGCACAATCCCTTCCGAGCTTCCATGTTATAGCACAACCCTTCCCAAGCTTCCATGTTACAGCACAACCCTTCCTGAGCTTCCATGTTACAGCACAACCCTTCCCGACCTTCCATGTTACAGCACAACTCTTCCCAAGCTTCCATGTTACAGCACAACCCTTCCCGGGCTTCCATGTTACAGCACAACCCTTCCCGAGCTTCCATGTTACAGCACAACCCTTCCCGAGCTTCCATGTTACAGCACAACCCTTCCCGAGCTTCCATGTTACAGCACAACCCTTCCCGAGCTTCCATGTTATAGCACAGCCCTTCCCGAGCTTCCATGTTACAGCACAACCCTTCCCGAGCTTCCATGTTATAGCAAAACCCTTCCCGAGCTTCCATGTTACAGCACAACCCTTCCCGAGCTTCCATGTTACAGTACAACCCTTCTCGAGCTTCCATGTTACAGCACAACCCTTCCCGAGCTTCCATGTTACAGCACAACCCTTCCCGAGCTTCCATGTTACGTCACCACCATGTCTTAACAGTGATATAAACAGATCCCCAGCTCTCCATACCCTAACCTGCGGGTGTAAGTGTGTGGGTGCATGTCAATTGGTACTGAGGCGATTGGTAAAGAAGTCAAGTGATTCCCAAGACAATTCGGCCCAAAGTCATATGAGACTCAAGACATATGGGAATCAAGTCAATCTGGACACTAATCAATCCGGACCCTAATCAATTCCTGGTCTACCACACTCGGTCTACTGACAATCCGGACCCTAATCTATTCCTGGTCTGCCACACTCGGTCTACTGACAGTCCGGACCCTAATCAATTCCTGGTCTACCACACTCGGTCTACTGACAATCCGGACCCTAATCAATTCCTGGTCTACCACTATCGGTCTACTGACAATCAGGTCCCTGGGGCAGAACATGTAATGTCTTAGGGATAACTTGACATCATTACCAATCGCCTCAGTACCAATTGACATGTAACCTATAGTCTATTTCTTTTAACGAGGCAATAAATCCTGACCCCTTGCTGCTTACTGACTGATATTTGATGCCAGCAGAAGGGAATACTACGCTTCTTCTAAATGTCAGCTGCATTTTATCATTGTTAACCATTTTATCAGGTAAATATAGGCATTATTTAAAGCACGAGACCTTGAGATAACATGGAATTTTTGCCTTGTTAAAAAAAATAGACTAGAGGTGTTGTATGGTGGCTGAGTGACTAGTGGAGTCGTCTTTGGCTCGGTTCGAATCCCGCGCCTTGGCAGTAGTGTAAGGTGGATAAATAAGAGCTAAATAAGATAAATGGATAAATGGGTGCGTAAATGGATAAATAAGAGATAAATAGATAAAAATAATACATAAATAAGAAATAAACGGATAATAATAATGGATAAATAAGAGATTAAAGAGGTAAATGGATAAATGGGTAAATGTCTGTCTGCCGAGGACCCACCTGAAGGTATCGGGCTGGGCAGGCACGACGCCCTTGTTGGAGATGTTGAGTTGCGGCAGCGCCATGGCCTCGCCGTTGTTGTAGTCTATGTGCGCCATGTACTGCATCTGAGGGGAGAAGGAGGGGGAGTTAGTGAGGGGAGACGGGGGTAATAAGTGCATCTGAGGGGAGGAGGAAGAGTTATTTGCATGTGAGGGGAGAAGGAAGGGAAGTTAGTGAGGAAAGACGGGGGTTAGTTAGTGCATCTGAGGGGAGAAGGAGAGTTAGTGAGTGAGGGGAGAAGAAGGGGAGTTAGTGCATCTGAGGGGAGAAGGAAGGGAAGTTAGTGAGGGGAGACGGGGAGTAGTTAGTGTATCTGAGGGGAGGAGGGTAATAAGTGCATCTAAGGGGATGAGGGGGAGTTAGTGAGGGGAGAAGGAGGGGGAGTTAGTGCATCTGAGGGGAGGAGGAGGGAAGTTAGTGCATCTGAGGGGAGGAGGATGGGGAGTTAGTACATCTGAGGGGAGGAGGAGGGAAGTTAGTGCATCTGAGGGGAGAAGGAGGACGCGTTAGTGCATCTGAGGGGAGAAGGAGGGGGAGTTAGTGCATCTGAGGGGAGAAGGAGGGGGAGTTAGTGCATCTGAGGGGAGAAGGAGGACGCGTTAGTGCATCTGAGGGGAGAAGGAGGGGGAGTTGTGCATCTGAGGGGAGAAGGAGGACGCGTTAGTGCATCTGAGGGGAGAAGGAGGGGGAGTTAGTGCATCTGAGGGGAGGAGGAGGGAAGTTAGTGCATCTGAGGGGAGAAGGAGGACGCGTTAGTGCATCTGAGGGGAGAAGGAGGGGGAGTTAGTGCATCTGAGGGGAGAAGGAGGACGCGTTAGTGCATCTGAGGGCAGGAGGAAGGGGCATTAGTGCATCTGAGGGGAGGAGGAGGGGGGGTTGTGCATCTGAGGGGAGAATGACGCGTTAGTACATTGTCAGGAGGGAAGAGAGAGGGCATTAGAGGGGAGGAGGAGGAACAAGACACTTAAAGGATGAAGAAGAGGGAACAGAAGGGGAGAAATGGAATAACAGAGTTAGGGAAGGAAGATGAAGGTGACAGCAAGAGAACAGGACAGGTATAGTACGTGAAGGAAACACGAAGCAGAGAGGCTGACTGATGGAGAGGACAGACTGTTATAAGGTGAAATAAAAGGAAAATCATGAAAAAGAAGATTAAATATAAGGAAAATCATGAAAAAAATGAATTAAAAGGAAAATCATGAAAAAAGAGACTATTAAAAGATGAAATAAAAGGAAAATCATGAAAAAAAGATTAAATAATAGGAAAATCATGAAAAAAAGATGAAATAAAATGAAAAATCATTAAAAAAAGATGAAATAAAATGAAAAATCATGAAAAAAAGATGAAATAAAAGGAAAATCATGAAAAAAGAGACTATTAAAAGATGAAATAAAAGGAAAATCATGAAAAAAAGATTAAATAAAAGGAAAATCATGAAAAAAAAGATTAAACAAAATGAAAAATCATTAAAAAAAGATGAAATAAAATGAAAATCATGAAAAAAAGATGAAATAAAAGGAAAATCATGAAAAAAAGAGACTATTAAAAGATGAAATAAAAGGAAAATCATGAAAAAAAGATTAAATAAAAGGAAAATCATGAAAAAAAAGATTAAACAAAATGAAAAATCATGAAAAAAAAATGAAATAAAATGAAAAATCATGAAAAAAAGATGAAATAAAAGGAAAATCATGAAAAAAAGATTAAATAAAAGGAAAAATAATGAAAAAAAGATAAAATTAAATGAAAAATAATGAAAAAAAGATGAAATCAAAGGAAAATCATGAGAAAAAAAATGTAATTATAAGAAAATCATTAGAAAATAAAATTAAATAAAAAGAAAATCATGAAAAAAAGATGAAATAAAATGAAAAATCATGAACAAAAGATGAAATAAAAGGAAAATCATGAGAAAAAAGATGAAATAAAATGAAAATCCATGCAATTAGTAAAATTCTGAAAAAATGAAATAAAATTAAATAAAAAGAAAACCAAGAAAAAGAATGAAATGAAAGGAAAGTCATGAAAAAAAGATGAATTTAAATGGAAATCATGAAAAAAGATGAAATAAAAGGAAAATCATGAAATAAAATAAAATACTGTTCCTTCTTAAAATCTTAAACCTCTCGATGGACTTCTTTTTAACACTTGTGGCAAAACTGTTAGTCAAATTTATGATATTCCGATAAAGACAATATCTATTTTAATGTATAAGACTTGAGAGAAAAGACCTGCGGCTATGACGATAAAAGATGAGAGAGAGAGAGAGAGAGAGAGAGAGAGGAGAGGAGAGAGAGAGAGAGAGAGAGAGAGAGAGAGAGAGAGAGAGAGAGAGAGAGAGAGAGAGAGAGAGAGAGAGAGGAGAGAGAGAGAGAGAGAGAGAGGAGAGAGAGAGAAGAGGAGAGAGAGAGAGAGAGGAAGAGAGAGAGAGAGAGAGAGGAGAGAAGAGAGAGAGAGAGAGAGAGAGAGAGAGAGAGAGAGAAAAAATAACAGGTACAGTACGAAGTGATAAGCGACCAGGAACGAACTATAAGACAGAGACAGATAACCAGACAGCCAGCGAGACACAGTAGGAGGAATACAAAGGAATACAAAGGAAACACAAACAGCAACAGACCGATAGGTCCTTACAAGACTGTTTGCTTTAACTATACTACACTAACTAGATAATAAGAGAGAAAGGATAGGAAGTAGAAGGCTCCTCCTCACCCACCCATCCCTCCAGCCGAAGCTGGCCGGAAAAGAAGTGATACCATGCAATATAGAAAAACTGCATGGAATTTGTGAGGAAAGTTGAAAGCTGTAATCTATGGCTAACTACTACTAGTTTGTGGGGGTAGGTTTAGTGCTTGATAGATAGGTCATGTTATGTGTGTTTTGTAATGGTGTGAACACAGTGTGGAGGTTAAAGGGTGGTGCGGCAGCCTTGCCTGGCGCTTTCTTGGGAGGCAGCAGTCAATCAGGACCCAGCTCCGTTCAATCCACTGCGGAGTGTGTACTTTCCATGCAGGACGCCGTACACTTCAATGCCTCCTGCAGCAGTGACCCCTGGTACCTTAAATCCCGATGGTGGTCACTAACTGTCAGGACCCTAACTGAACCACAGCCCGTCACAGGTCGAGAGTAGTAGTGGTAACCGTTAACTCGGGGCTATCTGTGTGTGTTATGAGGTCTAATGTAGTGTTGGTGTAGGCTCAGTGTGGAAGTTCAGGGGTGGTGCGGCAGCCTTGCCTGGCGCTTTCTTGGGAGGCAGCAGTCAATCAGGCCCCAGCTCCGTTTCAATCCACTGCGGTAGTGCACTTTCCAAGTAGGACGCCGTGCACTTCAATGCCCCCTGCAGCAGTGACCCCTGGTATATAAATCCCGATGGTGGTCACTAACTGACAGGGCCCTTACTGAACCACAGCCCGTCACAGGTCAAAAGTTGTAGTAGTGACCGTTTACTCGGGCTGTCTGAGACGTGTGGGAGGGGTTGTGTAGACGCGACTCGCAATCATTTTACGCAATGAGAGTAAGTTTCAGAGGCCCGCGAGATAAATTTATTATTCCGAGATAAACAGTGACAACCGGGGATTTGATATGAAATATTTATCGAGGCGACTTTTAAATGATTCTATTGTATTTGAGTTTACTACGTCTGACGGCAGCCCATTCCATACGTTTACAACACGGTTTGTGAAGAAGTACTTTGCTTCGTTCGTTACAAACCGTTTCCTGCTTATTTTAAATCCGTTGTTTCTAGTTGAGCTTGACCGGTCTAGCGTGAAAAGATTTTCTGGGACTACGTTCGTAAATCCGTTGAAGATTTTAAATACTTCGATGAGGTCACCTCTTATCCTTCGTTTTGTTAGTGGGAATAAGTTAAGTTCTTTGAGCCGATTTTCGTACGATTTATTTCGCAATCTAGGTATCATTTTGGTTACTCTGCGCTGTATTTTTTCTAGTTTATCTATGTCCTTTTTATAATAAGGTGACCAGAACTGCACACAGTATTCTAGATGGGGGCGAACAAGCGAGTTAAAAAGAGTGAGTATAACTTTTTCAGATTTGAAACTGAAAGTTCGTCCAATAAAGCCAACCAATTTATTTGCAGTTATTACTACCTCTATAATTTGGTTAAAGGAGGAGGAGGAGGAGGAGGAGGAGGAGGAGGAGGAGGAGGAGGAGGAGGAGGAGGAGGAGGAGGGGAGGAGGAGGGGGAGGAGGAGGAGGAGGAGGAGGAGGAGGAGAGAGGAGGAGGAGGAGGAGGAGGAGGAGGAGGAGGAGGAGGAGGAAGGGAGCCATCACAATCCTCCATTACAGATCGACTAATGGGCGCCAGCTGTCAGGCATTAGAGGGGACTTAATGGGGGGCGTCTCAAATCAGAGGAACCATTACAAGACACCATGAGGGACAAATGGGGATGAATATTAATGGGAGGAAAGCTAAGGGTCGGTACCAGGCTATTATAATGGGATGCAGAGTGGTGCGTGGGAGGGGAAAAGAGAGAGTAAGGGGCGTGCTAATGGGAGTAACTGGATGCTGTGGAAGGGTAGGGAGAGAGTGGAAGGGAAGGAAGGAGATGGTAGCTAAGAGAGACTATATTTGTGACGATCAAGTGCCTGCAATCATGGGGAAAAAAAAGGTTTAGAGAAGACTCCCCTACCGTAGATAACACTATAGTCGCCACCTGCACTAATGTCGCCAGGCGCCATATATTACGAATTATAGCATCACTACTGATTTGTATGTGCCACTGAAGATGATACACTGTAGTTTATATCATGACTGTATAATCTACCCTGTTTCACCGTTGTTTTATGCTTTGTATCTGCAAGTATATACGGTTTCAAATTTCCCTACTTATTTTTTTTCGCGCGACGACGACGGCGGGAGGACAATCAGAACATAAACACTAGATGGCGATCTTAGTGTAGCCGGTATACCAACGTCGCCGCTCGGTTTTATTTTGGTAATTTGTTCACTTATAGCCACAATATGACACAGATGAAGACACAAAATGACACAGACTCCAAATAGCCCCTTACTCTTCGTTATTTTATTGCTCGACAACAGACATTTTTTTTATAGTAAAGGAAAGATCTGGGCGTGAAGGGGTTAATGGAATATACACGTTATACACCCTTCATTTAATACCCTAAACACATTATACATTATTGTTATACGGTTATACAAGTTATTTCAATTATAGGATGTGTGCCCTCTGTTGTTTTTGTTTTTTTGTCAGCCTGTTTTTTTTTTTTTGTCAGTCTGTTTTTGTTTTTTTGCCAGCCTGTTTTTGTCTTTTTTGGCTATATAGGTAACATTTGGTACTGGACGAAACTTGGGGAATATATTATGGGATTACGTAACAGGAACATACACACTAAATATACGCTATATACGCTTCATTTAAGATCCCAAACCTATTATTATACAGCTATACAGTAGATAGATAGATAGATAGATAGATAAATAGATAGATAGATAGAAAGATAGATAGATAGATAGATAGATAGATAGATAGATAGATAGGTACTTCATTGACCACAACATACAATTTATATAATCATAATAACCACGATTTATGGTCCAACAGATTACGTAATTAATTAGTTAGTCTAGGTTTAACCCCTTCACGCCCAGATTTTTCCTTTGCAATATGAAATCGTCTTTTGTTAGCCATAAAATTACGAAAAGTAACTTCATATACCAAATTAGTTAGTGGACAAGGATACTAAGTAGGTCATAGCTATAAAATATTGCTTATATTCACTACAAAGCATCTAATGGTACCCAAATTACAATGGAAATTACGCTCTGGGCCTCAAGGGGTTAAGGTAAAACTGAATTCTAAGCAAGTAGTTCATACATTAATTTGACACATGTATACAAGCGACTTCGAACACTGAGATGTATTTGAGAGAAGTGACGAGAATGTGAACAAAATCTTACTAAAAAACATAATTGAAGCAAATATATACAGTGTTTTAGTTTTGCAAAGGAGTGTTAATAGAAAGTATTTAATATTCTGTAAAGAAATGGCTTTTATTGGTTATACTTGCACGATTAATTTTTTATTCGGTGTGTGTGTGTGTGACTGTGTGTGTGTGTGTGTGTGTGTGTGTGTGTGTGTGTGTGTGTGTGTGTGTGTGTGTGTGTGTGTGTGTGTGTGTGTGTGTGTGTGTGTGTGTGTGTGTGTGTGTGTGTGTGTGTGTGTGTGTGTGTGTGTGTGTGTGTGTGTGTGTGTGTGTGTGCGTCCTAAAAATTGAACACTTTGTTACCAGTGGTATTAGTGCAGCTGTAATAGCAGCAGAGATACGGGGTTTGGTATACTGGCGGCGGCATTTTGAAAAACGCGAGTATTTCAGATACGAAGCGAGATCAAACTTGTGTCTTAAGATACTTTTCTTTCTGTTGCCCTAAGGTACTTCCATAACAAAGGCGAAGTTTTCATCATGCCTTAAGGTCAACACCCTATTTTTAGTACTTAACCCCTTCACGCCCAGATCTTTCCTTTGCTATAAAAAATGTACGTTGTAGCCATAAAATCACGATAAGTAAATGAATATACCAAATTAGTTAGTGGACAAGGATACTAAGCAGGTCATAGCTATAAAATATTGCTTATATTCACTAAAAATCGTCTAACGGTA
>JACEEZ010011415.1:25000-34027 GCA_016584305.1 Chionoecetes opilio
AAAAAAAGAAGAGGGAGGAGGAGGAAAAGGAGGAGGGGAGGAGGAGGAGGAGGAGGGAGGAAAAAAGGAGGAGGGGGAAAAGGGGGGAGGAGGAGGAGGGAGGGAGGAGGGGAGGAGGAGGAGTAAAGGGGGAGGAAAGAAGAAAAGAAGAGGAGGAGGAGGAGGAAGAAGCTACGAAGGGAAAAACAGAGAAGAAAGATAACTGGGTTAGGTATATTAAATGATGACAGACACCGTGGCATTCAATAGTAGTAGTAGTAGTAGTAGTAGTAGTAGTGGTAGTAGTAGTAGTAGTAGTAGTAGTAGTAGTGTAGTAGTAGTAGTAGTAGTAGTAGTAGTAGTAGTAGTAGTAGTAGTAGTAGTAGTAGAAGTAGTAGTAGTAGTAATAGTAGTAGTAAAAGTACTTCTAGTGGTGGCGGTGGTGTATTAGTAGTAGTAAAAGTAATAATAATAGCAACAGAAATCACAATAACAATAATAGTATGAGTAGTAGAAGTTGTAGTAGTATAAGGAGGAGGAGGCAAAAGAAAAGAAGGGATAAAAAGAGTAGCAAGTATGATCAAATAATGTACAAAGCTTTTTTCTCAATTAGACAACTACTCTATATCTCAGAATTTTCACTCTTAGGGAAAAGATCGAGCGAGGGAAGAAAAGTGAGCCGCCTCCCCCCTTCCGTCCCTCCCTGCGCCACACTGCTAACACAAACTTTACAAGACTACACCTGTTAAAACGAAGAGATGTACAAGTTTTACAATATTAAATGTGTTGAAACGAAGAAATGAACAAGTTTTATACTACTACATGTGTTGAAACGAAGAGATGTGCATGTTTTATACTACTACATGTGTTAAAACGAAGATTTATGAGGATATTCTTGCATCATCCATTGCGCTGAAATGTTATTACGTAAAGAAAAAAATGGTAAGGGAACGACACCTATCCATTATATCCATTAGGGACGAAAATAAACAAAACGTATACTAATTTTTTGGTATTCGAGGTTGTCTTAAACTATTTGTAGAAGAGTTTTTTAATGCGTCCATTTTGTTACGTTCATTTGACGTACGTGTAATAAAGTATTCTGCTCTAGTGACAACAAACAATATTGGATAAAGAATAAGCTGTCTGTGTTACTATTCGATTGTTTTAACTGACGGCATGATAGTATTTGCCGCCGTCGCGTTGATTCTTAGGTAATAAAAAGAACTTCGAGAAATAGATCTAAGGGACAAAGGAGGAGGAGGAGGAGGAGGAGGAGGATTACATAGGATTACATAGGAATAACAGACACCAGGAGACCTATTGGTCCATAGCGAGGGTATCTGCTGAACTACATACTACTAACTATCAACTACTTGTGAGAAAACAGTTGGAAAATGATACCATGTCCCTAAAGAGGATAGGAACATGGAAGTTTCATAGTGCAGAATGATAGGATATGAAAAATACTAACTACAACTACCACTACCACTACAACTAATCGATACGGGGTACTAGATACGAATTCGCACTATCAATACCCATTTACTTTACAGTGCGCGTCAAGTCTGTTTTTGAATGTAGTTATTGTGCTGGCTCCGACAACATTTGCTGGTAAATTGTTCCATCGATCAACGATTCTAACATTGAAATAATTTTTACGGAGATCGGTGATGCAACGTTGACCGTTTAGTTTTAAACCACTATTTCTTGTTGTCACTTGAGTTGAAAGCTCGAATAGGTTCTCTTGATTAATGACATCAAAACCTTTTAGGATCTTAAAGGTTTCTATCAAGTCCCCACGGATTCTACGATCCTTTAAGGAAAACATATTAAGTTTCCGCAGTCTCTCTTCATAAGATGAATTTCGCAGAGATGGAATTTGTTTGGTTGCTCTTCTTTGCACTGATTCCAATTTGGCTTGATCTCTTACGAAACAGGGCGACCAGAATTGAACGGCATATTCCAAGTGCGGCCTAACCAAGGACGTGTATAATTGTGTCATTACTTTCGGAGTTTTATGTTCAAAGTTACGTTTAATAAAGCCCAACATCATATTTGCCTTTTTACTGGCAGCTAGGCAATGCGGACTGGTTTTCAGATCATTACTGATCAATCAATCAATCATTGGGGGCATACGCCGGGGGGCGCGTCGCCTCGCCCACCCTACGACGCCACTCCCGGGGGTCACCACGCGCGAGTTCCCATGCAGGCTCCTTTCCCATACCAAGCAGCTCTCGACAAGAAACATCAACTTGCCCCAGCCACGAGCCTTGTGGGCGCCCCCTTGGCCTCCTCCACGCCGGATTGTCTCTTACAGATACAACCCGATGGGAAGGATCGGTTTCAGGGTAGCATGCCACATGCCCATATAGCCGAAGTTGGCGCTGACGGACTATGCAGGTAATAGGCCTCGATTCAGTCTCACGGTGCAATCGCTGATTTGACACGTAATCATCCCAGCGATACCCCATGATTCTGCGAAGACACTTATTACCAAAGGCATTGATTCGTCTCTTCAAGTCACTATTTAGTGTCCATGTCTCACAACCATAGAGTAAGACAGGGATCACAAGCGACTTGAAGATCCGGATCTTTGTTCCTCCTGCACAGGTACCGACAACGCCAAATATCTCCCGCTGAGCGAGTCCATAACACCGTGGGCTATGCCAATCCGTCGTAAGACTTCTTGACGTGACCCACCGTCATTATGGACTGCGCTACCAAGGTATGTAAAACTTTCCAAGATCTCAATGTCCTCGCCACACGCATGAAGAGACTGTACTGCTTCATCTAGTAAGTCTCCAAATACCTGGACCTTGGTCTTGAGCCAGGAGACCTCAAGTCCCAAAGGCTTTGCCTCCTCGTGCAGCGCCTCGAGAGCCATCACCAGGACCTCCAGCGACTCAGCAAAGATTACTGCATCATCGGCAAAAACAAGATCAGTGATCTTGGTGTTGCCGACGGATGCTCCACAATCACTTTGATCTACAACCTTGTCCAATACCCAGTCCATACAAGCGTTGAAAAGTGATGGGGCAGGACGCTCCCCTGCCTCACTCCTGTATTCACGGGAAAAAGAAGCTGGATACACCTGCCCCACACTTCACAGCACTCTCAGTCCAGAATACAGACCAGTTATCAAACCAATAGTCCTTGCAGGAATCCCTCGAAGTCGCAGAAGATCCCAGAGTGACTCACGATGCACTGAGTCAAACGCCTTCTTGAGATCAACATAGGCTGCAAGCATCCCCTGTCGAAACTCACGTCGGCGTTCCACCAGGACACGAAGCGCTAGGATACGGTCCGTTGTTGACTTAACCAGGCGTGAACCCAGACTGCTGAGGTCTCTGATGCTTCACCAGATGACTGCGAATTCGTGTCAGCAATAGATGGGCAAGCACCTTGCCTGGTACGCTGAGCAGTGTAATACCGCGGTAATTGTTGCAGTCCTGACGGTCCCCTTTCCCTTTCCAGATAGGGACGACCGCCCCCTTTTCCAGTCAGGAGGAATGGTACCTGATTGCCACACGGCAGTCAGGACAGCATGCAACCCGGGGATCAGGCCTCACCCCAGTTTTGAGGAGCTCCGCACTGATTTTACAAACCCCGCTGCCTTTCCCCTTCAATTTTGCTACAGCCTCTCTGACTTCGTCAAGAGGGGGTACGGTTTCGCCCCAAGGGGGAGGATCGGCATCCCTGCCCCTTTAAAACCAAAATTCTTACTGAGAGATGAAAAATCCTTTTTGCTTACTTATTTAAATTTATTTTGTTTTTATAGTTATATTTTGAGGTTTTTTGCCAATCATTCTTTTTTATCGAAATTGAATTTTAAACCATTTAAATCACTCCAACTGAATTTTGGGATATTTGTATAAAGACCGCGGGGGGGTTTTCTCTGTATATGGAAACCGCCTAAAATTTTGTCCTCCAAATTTCGATTTTTCCCCCCCGTGGTAATTTTGAATAATCGAAAAAGATAGGCCCCGGGCCGAGCCCTAGCCTCCACAGTCCAAAACCTTTAAGCTCGAAATTTTTTACTCCCGGGTTTACGATTTGAAAAATGAAATAAACATAATTGTTTTAACCCAGTCCCTTATTTTTCAAATCCATGGGGAGTTAGGTTTTAAAAATATTTTAAAATCCGAGGGAAAGGTTATTTAAAAAAAGACATTAAAAACCGATTTTTTCAATTCTAAATTTGAAAACCCACGGGATTTTATATTGAGTTTATTTTATGAAAAAACCTATTTTAATCCCCTTTTTTTCTCTTTTTTTAAAACCCGGGGTTTAAATTTTTTATATTACTTGGGGGTTTACTCCCCTTTTTGAAATCTTTTAGATTGGGGAATTTACATATAGGAAATTTTTTCCCAAGCGATTTATTGAAATAATCTTTAAATGGGAGCAAAAAGTTGACTGTGACATTCGCAAAAGTAGTCGCGGCGGTTTTTCGTCCCCCCCCCACGGTTTGTGGGGCAAGTTTCAGCAAATACTTTGATATTTCGTCCTACTGTTATCTTCCATTACCAGTCTATCCCTTTTGATCCCGCATCATGTTTTTACTGGTTCGGGGAAGGGGAATTTTTTGGGGTCTTTGATAAAAAACCGCATTAAAAGTATTCTGAGTACGAAACCCCCAAATACCTTATATATTTTACCAATATTATTTTTTATTTTTTCGTGCCCAAATTTGTTTTGACGTTTTCCCTTACTTAAAACGTATTGAAAGAACCTTTTCGGGTTTGAATTTGGATTCCTTTGCTTTTTTCCAAAATCCGGAGTTGCCTAAATCTTTTTCTTTATCAACATTTTGTTTAGTTGGAAATCGTTCATCACGTAACCTTTTTTGAGGGTTGTTATTACCGTATGTAGTCATGGCTTTTTGTAAAGGGTTTGAAATTCATTTTCCCTGTTTTTGACCATTCTGTTAGCGTGTTTAAGTCGTTTGATGGTTGGCGCGGAATTTCTGTAGAGGCTTAGTTTGTTTTTTTTCTGTCATCGCAATTTCGATATCCGCATGTTTCCCCTCGTCATGTCATTTAGTATTTTAAGAACAGATAGGTCCGAGAATGATCCTTGAGGAACACCACTATTTTCCTGGTTTCCCGTCAAAGAATTTCCATTTATTCCCACCCTTTGTTTACGATTGACAGCCAGTTTTTTTATCCAAATTTGAAAGAGGCCTTTTATACCCCGGGGCTTTTACTTTGCTAATGAGCGTTAGAGGGAAATTTGTCGAACGCTTTTTTTAAAATCGAGGTAACTACGTCTACTGCCCCTGTGTTGTCGTAAAAATTTTAATACACTATTGTAAAAAACAAGTAAAAATTTAGAGGCATGAGCTTTATTTTGAAAACCAGCTGCGAGTCTTTTGATTAATTCATTTTTTTCTTTAAAACTTAACGATTTTTTTTCTTTTGATGGATTCCCCTTTTAATTTTCCAGCCAACTGATGTTAAAACTGATTGGGGGAAATTTTTCCGGCTGCGACTTTCTTCCTTTTTTTTAAATATGGGGGTGACATTTGCTAGTTTTTCCCTTTGCACGGGACATTTTTGATAAAGCTTATTAAAAAAATGGAAAATGGTTTTACTATTTCGTTCTTTTCTTCTTTTAATACGTGGCGAAATTTTATCAGGACCAGGAGCTTTGTTTATCTTCGTTTTTTATCCGAGCAAAAAGCACATTCCTGAAAGGTTATGAGCGAGGCAAGTACCCTTTTTTCTGGGTTTTTGGGAAAGGGTTGATTTTTTTCGGTTTTCCACTGGAAAAAACTGTCAAAAAAAATTATTTAAGTATCCGCCATAGAACTTCATTTTCTGTGTGTTCGCCATTTTTTTATTTCCAACGGTCCCCATGGTTGACGTCATTACTTTTTTCCTTTTAACAAGCTGTAAATTCTTTAGGGGGTTTTATTTTTTTCATTTCGGCAATAGTACTTCAAAATTTTTTTTTTGCTCTGCTTAATGAGTTTTTTCGTATTTCGTCTAAAATTTTGCGTGATCGCGTTTGTCGTCTTCATTTTGTGTTTTTCTATGTGTTTTTTCAAAATTTCACGCTTTTTTTGCTGCAAGGCTGTCCCTTGTTTTTTCCCCGGGTCCCCAAATTTTGGTTTAATGTTTTTTTTAAAAAAATCGCCTATTCGCATCGGGATTGAGGATTGTATTGCTAATTTAAACTTTCCGGTGATTCTGCCATGCTACATTTTATGTCGTTTTTCTTTTTGAGATAACATTCCAAAGGGGTTCGTTAAGATTCTTTTTATTTTTCTGAAATTTCTTTTTTTCCTTTCGATAATCAAGAACTTTTTTTTTACTTTCGACTTTTGGGTTGCTTTTCTATGTTTAATACTGAAAGAAAACGCCCCCCGGGGGTCATGTACTAAATTCGGATCCGACGTTAAAAGTTACTGTAAATTTTCGCTAGTTGTGAAAAAAAAGATTAGAATATTTTTTGCCTCTCGTTTTAAATCCCGTGTGGTATAAAAACACTTTCTTGGAATTTTTAATAGAGAGTGTGCCCCAATGTATTGAAGCGAGCCGGCCCCAAAAAAGTAACGGGAATATTAAAAAACACCGAATATTACGCTTTCGTTCTGAAAAACTAATTTTTTGAGAACTAAATTTCTCCCTTTTTTGGGGAGGAGGAGGGGGGAGGGGGGGGGAGGAGGAGGAGGAGGGGAAGGAAGGGGGGGGGGGAGGAGGAAGGGGGGGGGAAAGGAGGGGAAAAAAGGAAAGGGGGGAAGGGGAAAGGGGGGGTGGAGGGGATGGAGGAGGAGGAAGGTAGGGGGAGGGGGGGGGGGGGGAGGGGGGGAGGAGAGGAGGAAAGGAGGGGGAGGGGGCGTGGGGGAGGAGGAGGGGAGGAGGAGGAGGAGGAGGAGCGCAAAAAATAGGATTTGGGGGGCTGACGGGGAGCGAGAGGGATAAGGTTTTTATGACGGTACTAAGGATGACACAGGGGGGAAAAGTGGGGAGGGGGGTTTTGTAAAAGCATGGATCGAGGAGGAAAGGGGGAGGCGGAGGGAGAGAAGGAGGAGGGGGGAAAAAGGGAGGAAAAAAAATGGGGGGGGGTGAGAGAGGGAGGGACCCGGGAGGGGGTACCCCGCCCATTGGGAAAATTTCAAATTCTTTTTTTTAAAACCCCCGTAGCTACCATTTAGATCTACATTTTGACTCTAAGAAACTCTCTCTCGCGCGTGAATCCTTAGTTAGCGTACAAAGCTTCTCTGTTATCGTACAGAGCCTGCAGGTATAGGAATTTACAAAGTACTGCTTTGCAAAGCTACCCTTACACTTAAGGCATTTAGTAAGTTGTTCAGGCATTCTGATAAAAGTTAGTAGGAAAGTTTACCAAAATAAATATGAATATATGTGTGTACGTGCAGGTATGGGTGTGTGTACGTGCAGGTATGGGTGTGTCTGCGGGTTTATCCCAAGGAGGGGATGAGGGACGCGGATGAAGTAGTTAAAGGGGATTTATGCGGTCAAAAGGTCATTCCCTGGGGAATACTTTCTCAAGGCTGTGTAGCTGGCCCACACCATGTACGTACCTTGCGGGAAAATAGAGGCCACGAATATAGTGCACTTAAAATATGTTATTACGTTACTACTACAGCAGGCACAAATAAATTACAAATTTGTACAAAGAACGTGCAAGTTATAAGTAAGTTGTTTGGTTATTTGATAAGCAACTGAGAGACTGTTAATTATCTATTAATGTGTATCACTGTGGGTATGAGTGTGTGTAAGTTGTTTCCTATATATCGCAGTATTTAATTGAGATGTAAAGTGTGCTATGTACGACGGGTAAAATATCTAAAGAAAACTTAGCGTGACAAATAACGACGTGATGAAGTAGTGAATGTGGTTGGATACAGCTGCGCGGGAGCTGAGTGGTCGCAGGGAGCGGGAAAAATTCACGACCTCACATTAGGAGTGTTTAGAAGTGAATGAGTGTTCAGAGGAGGAGGAGGAGGAGGAGGAGGAGGAGGGAGGAGGAGGAGGAGGAGGAGGAGAGGAGGAGGAGGAGGAGGAGGAGGAGGAGGAGGGGAGGAGGAGAGGAGGAGAGGAGGAGGAGGAGGAGAGGACATAGGTATACATAGGAATACATAGGAAGGACAAATGCCAGGAGACCTATTGGAGGAAGAGGAGGAGGAGGAGGAGGGAGGAGGAGGGGGAAAATACAAAGGAATACAAAGGAATACAAAGGAAACACAAACAGCAACAGCCCCGATAGGTCCTTACAAGACTGTTTGCTTTAACTATACTACACTAACTAGATAATAAGAGAGAAAGGATAGGAAGTAGAAGGCTCCTCCTCACCCACCCATCCCTCCAGCGAAGCTGGCCGGGAAAGAAGTGATACCATGCAATATAGAAAAAACTGCATGGAATTTGTGAGGAAAGTTGAAAGCTGTAATCTATGGCTAACTACTACTAGTTTGTGGGGGTAGGTTTAGTGCTTGATAGATAGGTCATGTTATGTGGGGTTTTGTAATGGTGTGAACACAGTGTGGAGGTTAAAGGGTGGTTTCGGCAGCCTTGCCTGGCGCTTTCTTGGGAGGCAGCAGTCAATCAGGCCCCAGCTCCGTTCAATCCACTGCGGATTGTGTACTTTCCATGTAGGACGCCGTACACTTTAATGCCTCCTGCAGCAGTGACCCCTGGTACCTTAAATCCCGATGGTGGTCACTAACTGTCAGGACCCTAACTGAACCACAGCCCGTCACAGGTCGAGAGTAGTAGTGGTAACCGTTAACTCGGGGCTATCTGTGTGTGTTATGAGGTCTAATGTAGTGTGGTGTAGGCTCAGTGTGGAAGTTCAGGGTGGTGCGCTCCGGGCAGAGGAGGAGGGAAGGGAAGGGTAGAGGAAGAGGAAGAGGAGGAGGGGAGGAGGAGGAGGAGAGGAGAGGAGGAGGAGGAGGAGGAGGTAGGAAACGAGAAAAAGACAAGAACTGAACGGACTGATAAACGATGCTCAAAAAAACGACAAGTTCAAAAATAGAAAAAAAATGGAGAAAAGTGAACAAAAAAAAACAAAATAAGG
>JACEEZ010011416.1:0-15000 GCA_016584305.1 Chionoecetes opilio
AGGCGCGTTAGGATCCCCTTGCCTAGCCCGAAGAGCCGAATAGGGGGGCGGTGGGCCCACCTGCACTCCGCTTGGTACTCCCTCACAGGACCGCCTCACGCACCCGACAACCACCCTATGCTTACAGTTGAACCCGAATAATGGGAGGGGTGATTAGGGAAGATTAGGACATTGATTGGGTGATGTGGGGTAAAATAAGAGTGTATTAAGGGATTGGAGATTGTTGAGAAGGATTGGGTAAGATTGGGTGTGTTTGTGGTCTGTTGCGAGGGATTGGGGATTAGATAGGGATTGCCTTTTATTTACCTGCGGGATGTAAGATTTGCCATGTAATATTTGCTAATGTCATGTTCTATTAATGTTAACCCCTTCACGCCCAGATCTTTCCTTGGCTATAAAAAAATGGTCTGTTGTTAGCCATAAAATCACGAAATGTAACTGAATATACCGAATTAGTTAGTGGACATGGATACTAAACAGGTCATAGCTATTAAATATTACTTATATTCACTAAAAATTGTCTAATGGTACCCAAATTACTATGGAAATTACGTTCTGGGTCTCAAGGGGTTCAGTTACAAGTTTTCCTACATCAATCAATCAACATTTTCTGTCCACTGACCAATATATTTTTTGTACAATCATATTTCATCAACCAAAAGATCCAATTTTTCCTACATCAATCCAGCAAATATTCGCAGTCCAACGAGCAGTCCATTTTATCACACATTTCATCCATCTATCCATCAATTTTATGTCACAAGTACCATACAGCCTTCTATCAATTTTTTATATAGCTAGACAAGTTCTATCCATCCATCTATCAATTTTATACACACAAGCTCCATCTATCCATCAATTTTATATTAATCCATCCATCCATCTATCTAATTTTCCATCACCTAAGCTCCATCTATCCGTGCATCTAATTTTCTGTCATACAAGCTCCATCCATCCATTCATCCATCCATCTATCCATCCGTGCATCTAATTTCCGTCACTAAAGCTCCATCCATCCATCCATCCGTGCATCTAATTTCCGTCACTAAACCTCCATCCATCTATCCATCCCTCCGTGCATCTAATTTCCGTCACTAAAGCTCCATCTATCCATCCCTCCGTGCATCTAATTTCCGTCACTAAAACTCCATCCATCCATCCCACATTGCATCTAATTTCCGTCACTAAAACTCCATCCATCCATCCCACATTGCATCTAATTTCCGTCACTAAAACTCCATCCATCCATCCCACATTGCATCTAATTTCCGTCACTAAAGCTCCATCCATCCATCCCACATTGCATCTAATTTCCGTCACTAAAGCTCCATCCATCCATCCCACATTGCATCTAATTTCCGTCACTAAAGCTCCATCCATCCATCCCACATTGCATCTAATTTCCGTCACTAAAGCTCCATCCATCCATCCATCCATCTATCCATCCCTCCCTCCACCCTTGCCACTAACCATCACCATCCAGATATTAAGCTCCGTCTGCAGGAAGATTTGTCTCGTCTTCTGTGTGTGGACGGCCTCACAGTCCCCATCTTTCCTGAAGGTGCTGTTGGGGGGGGGGGGGGGGGGGGGGGGGGTTAAAGTACATAAGAACATAAGAAATTAAGAAACTACAAAAGGCCGTGAAACCTATATTATACGTGGTAGTTTCTCTTTCACTACTACCTACCTTGCCTCCCCATCCATGAAATTGTCTAGCCTCCTTTTAAAACTCCCTATTGACTCCGCGCTAACGACCAGGTGAGTCCATTCCAGTAGTAGTAAGAGTAGTGGTAGTAGTCGTATCATTTTATATTTTGTATATTTTTGAAACTTTAAAATTATATCATAGTGTGGTAAGCTTGAAGGAAAAATGGGCCAAGACAAGGGAGGAGTGACCCGAAAGATACGATGAGTGTCTAGAGATACGGCTGTGGCACGACATGGAAGTGGAGGAGGAGCACGTATATTATTAATACACACACACACACACACACACACCTTGAGAATCGCGTGATGGCCTCTGCTAGCCCAACCTGGCGCACCTGTGTATCCAGGTCGGCCGTACTGGGGTAGTAAAACAAGATCTTCTCATGTTCCTGAAATAAAGTAGTATTCGTAGTTGTCGCAGTAGTAATAGTAGGATATAAAGCAGGGGCCCCCAACCCGCAGAGCACCGTGGGCCACATCCACAAGTCCGAGAGGGCCTGAGGGCCGCACCAATAAAAAAAACTCTGAAAACCACATATATTGAACAAAAAATTTCAAAGAATTTATTAATGAGACACCTGGTGACATTTCTCAGCACAAAGCTTATCAAAATCATGGGTAATGGAACTACCACTCAGCAGGAGAACGTCGTCCAAGTGGTCATCTGTTGAGAAAAAAGATGTTTCAACACACGTTTGGAATGATGGAGGGCCGCATCGATGACCAAAAAGGCCACGGGTTGGAGATCCCTGGTATAAATGGACGAGGACTGCGCGTTCATTTTCTGAGACACTGACTAGTTTTTCCTGGTCAAAAATTGGTGCTTTTTCAGATGGAGATATTTTCATTTGCCAGAAACACGTTAAAAAAAAATTTTGTAATTTTCATAACCAAATCCTAGGGCAGCCGCTTCCATTGATAACAATGTATCTCCATCAGAAAAAAGCACTAAAAATTACTATCCAGGAAATAACAGTCTGTGTCTCAGAAAGCAGGGAAGTGACGGAATTGTACGGAAACAGGTGTGCCCCGCCCCGCCCCGCCCCGCATTCGCCAGCCCGCCCAGTGGTCTGCTCTGCCCCGCCCCACCGGGAGGATTATTACCCTAACCGAACCTCTTAACAGGGAGGTCGACCCCCCGGCGAGATTATTGTATTGTATAATATTGTATAATCTGTATATAAGTTTGGGTATTATTCCAGATGACACGATTCACTTGGGACAATATTTTCTGGTAGCTTTGATTGTTTGAAGATCTGCTAACGTTTAGTCGCATTTTTTTGTTTTCTTTTTTGTTGTTAGATAAGTAGGCTAGGTTACTAGTATGGTAAACGTTAGGTAGGAGTAAGTTATGTTAGGTAAGTTAGTTTAGTTTAGGTTAGGTTAAGTTAGGTAGTTATTGGTAATTATGGAGAGATTTCACGTCGTTTTCAGAGACACCAACTACTTTTCTTGGCCTACAGTAGTTGCTTGTTTCTAATCGTGCTAGTTTTATTTTGCGCAAACCAAAAGTAAAATAAAATTAAAAAAAAAATGAAACCTAACCAACCTTGTTTTAATAACTAATGAAACCTAACTAACCTAACCTACCCAACCCAACTAAATAACCTAACTTACAGGTTTTATAGAAACCTAACCTAACCTTACAGGTTTTAAGAAACTAACCAACCTTACAGGTTTTAAAGAAACCTAACCTAACCTTACAGGTTTTTAAGAAACCTAACCTAACCTTACAGGTTTTTAAGAAACCTAACCTAACCTTACAGGTTTTTAAGAAACCTAACCTAACCTTACAGGTTTTTAAGAAACCTAACCTAACCTTAACCACAAAATATAATTTTTTTTTTTTTTTTTTGGTTTGCACAAAATAAAACTAGCACCATTAGAACAAGCACCTATTGTAGGCCAAGAAAAAGTAGTTGGTGTCTCTGAAAACGAACGTGAAACTCTCCTCCATATTAACCCCTAACGGAACACAAAAGATATTAGTGTTTTGCTATTGATTTGCATGTAATATGAGAGTTTCAGTAGTTTGTGGGTGGTTTGCGGTAGTTTTTGGAGATTTGTGGTAGTTTGCGGTTAGTTTGCAGAAAGATATTAGTGTTTTGCTCTTGATTTGCATGTAATATGAGGGAGTTTCAGTAGTTTGTGGGTGGTTTGCGGTAGTTTTTGGGAGATTGTGCAGTTGTTTAGTCGACCGTGCTAACTCAACGTGTCTTCCTTCTGGCGTAGGAGGAGTTAAAGATGAATAAGTGGAGGAGTTTGGAGCTGCCGGTGTGGTGTCTTCACTCGCAATCGCCAGTGCAAGTACAGGTTGTGGGTCGGGAGTCGCCACTTTTTTATCGACACTTCCATGACGTGTTTCTTTTGCTGTCTGGGTCTCTAGTGTCTTCTTTCTTATTCTGTTTGGTCATTTATTATCTTTCTTTCATCTTATTAGTGTATCCTCTTAGTTGGTTGACAATTTCTCTGAGTCTGCCAGCCTCCCATCTCAATATCGTGTTTTATTCTTGGTTTTAGGGCTGCCGAGGATCCATGGGTGAACACTATGAGCCCTGGTGCTGTCCTATGATGCTATCACAAGCGTGGTAATTGACTCTGTCCTCCTCAGGAAGGCACAGGTGACGGCGGAGGACGGCGTGTTGCGTGGGGGTGGACGCCCGACGCCGGCCAGCAGGGTGGGCAGGTCAAAGTGGTGAGTGGTGACGTTCAGGGCGAGGAGGTGAGAGTGTAGCACAAACACGGTGGGAGTGGAAGCGCGGACACGCAGCAGAAAGTGTTCAATCGTCTCCGAAACATTATGCACCAGGGGGAGTGAGGGTCAGGGGAAGACGAAGACGGTGCAGCGTGAGCGGTGAGTGTCGTGTGCCCCGGCGAGGCGGTGTCGGCGATTATTGGGAGCGCGTAAACAATGTCCCTGTCCCTTATTGGTCCGGGCGTGTTGGCAAAAACTGGAGGCGCGGCAATAAGGTCTCTCCCCCCATCCCTATTTGCCGGGCGTGGGAAACATTAGAACATTAGAAAATAAGGAAACTACAAACAGGCCGTGAGACTTGAGGGGTAACGCCATTCATTGGCCAATCATATATAATATAGGTACTCTACCCTGGGTGTCTCTGTAGTAATCAGCTGGAGAACCACTAAGCGGAAAACACGTCAAATATTTTTTTACGGTATCAAACTCAAATGTCATATTTCAGGGAGAATATTACGCTGAAAAGGCTACTATCGCGGCAATGTATTATAGTCACCCATATTTATCAAAATAATAACTCCTATTGCCACTAATATGCATAAATAAGGTATTTGAAGGGTAAATTTCAACCTCATTTCCATTAAATAAGGTCTATATCTCGGGAATAAACACGAAACATGTGAGGGTGAAGAGTAGAGGTGTTGGGGGGAGGAGCAGCAAGCAGGGGGACAGGAGTGAGAAAGGGCCTGAGTTGTGTGGGGGCGACCTCTCAGGTGAAGGTACCTAGACCAGAACTTCTGTGAGAGGGACAGGGACAGGAGGACTAGGGTGTGCTATCCAGGGGCATCTGTGCATGATGTTACAGATAGAATGGACAGGCTGATGGTAGGCACAGGGACGGATGCGGTGGTTGTGGTGCACGTCGGGCGGTGAACGACGCTAGCAAGGCGAGGTCGAGGAGTTGGTAACTAGGTTACAAGGCTACTGTTAGAGAAAGGTCAAGGAGAGTGGTAGAAAGGGTGATTTGTGGTGTGAATCCCTAGGGAGTTATGTGGGCAGGAGTGGCTGTCGAGGCCTAAGTTAAATAGCAAGATAGAGGAGCTGTGCAAGGATATGGGTTGCGGTTGTGCGATGGGTGGGACACTTTTATGAAGCACTCGAGTATACAGAGATGTGTCCACCTAAGTAAGATGGGGACAAGGCGTACGTGGACCGTCAAGAGAAGGCTGTTCGCGTTCGCTAGCCAGGAAACTAGGTCTACGGGTGAAAACATGCGAGCATAGGGCTCAAGATATAAGGGAAGACCAGTGTTAGAAAAATGGAAACCAAGGGGAAGGGTTGTGGAAACTCTATGCGATTTGGAGCATTAATGCAGGTGGGGGGTAGGCAAATTAGAGGACATTTCCGGCGGAATTAAGTGAATGGGGTTTGATTTGTAGGCGTCACGGGAATACCCACCTTAGGGAGAGGATAAATGTAAGAACAGGAGTGGTATCACCTTAAATAAGGGTAGAAGCAAGAATCCCTAGAAAAGGGGGCGGGTGTGGGTGTTATTGTCAGGCAGGATGCAGGTATAGAGTGAGGAGCTTAGATGTAGGACCTGTGAGCAAGCGAAGATATTTTTTGCTGCTAAGATTAGAGTACAAAGAAGAGGAGAAAAAGGGGACGATCATTTAGTGTCTGCTATATGACAGTTGAGGGAGAGGGCGCTGTATAGAAAATGAAAGGAATATAACAAGATTAGTAAGATTAAGCAGGAACACAGACAGGAACAGAGCTAGTATGGGGGACATGAATGGACAAATAGGAAATATACTAGGGGGGAGGTAAAATGGGAATGGGATACTACTCTTAAATTTTGTTGAGCCAACGAGAGTAGAAATCCTAAATACCGCAATGGCAGAGGGAGAGTAAACTGGGCAGAGAGGAGAGGAGGGAATCAGCTATAGATTATGTGATAGTAAATGCAAATGCCAGGAAGATGGTGTGAATAGGATCTGTGGATAGATGAGGAGGGTTGGTAGGATATAAATAGTGAACCACAACATGATAGTCTTAAATTATACAAGTAAAAACAAAGGAGAATGAAAAGGGAGAAAAATGCACAACAAAGATGGGACATTAGACAGCAAATTGGGAAAATTTTAGGCGGCCTTGAAACAGGTAGTTTGAAGAGGAAAGGTGGGGTGGATGAAAATGACCAGAAGTCTGGTGGGAGAGGAGACAATAGATGGAATAAGCTAGGAAGAGGATAGGTAAAGTGACGCCAAGGAGACGGGGGAAAAAAGTGCAAATAGGTGGTGGATGGAATAGTGAGATTATTAAGAGGGGAGGAAGGAAAGAAAGGAGCAGAACAGGGCACGTAAGAGACTCGAAAAGGAAGTAGATGGAGATAGAGGAAGGTTAAGAATATGAGGAGGCATGGGATAGGTATAGAAAAAACAGAGAGATGTTAAAAGCGCTTATAGGAAGGCTAGGGCCAACATGGAGAGGGAAATTGTAGAGGAACTAAGGAGAAGGGTGAGGAAGGGGGTAGGGATTGGTATAACTTTTCTTAGAGGAGAGGAAGACAGGGAGCAACGTGCGTTTTTTCGACGACAATTTTAGTGGGAGACGAAGTGGTGAAAGGACTGCGAGTCTTAAGTAGGGAGATCAAGAAGTTTTGGGAGGAGGTGGGGGCTGAGGCTGAGCAGGTAGAATTAGTTTAAGGTAAATATAGGAGTAAAAGGGAAGATAGATGAGGGAATGGATATGAACATTTCAGTGGAAGAAATAAGGGATGTACTTAAAAAAGCTGAAAAATAGAAAGCAGCAGGCAGGATGGTATACCAACACGAATTGTATAAAGAAGGGGAGTGAGGGTTATGCGGGATGGGGTATTATAGGCTTTTTAGGGCAGATTTGCAGGATAAGAGAGTCCCAAGGAAAATGGAATGAGGTGTAGAGGTTACTCTATACACAAGGGAGCGTCACAAAAGAGAAAGCTCTTGAAAAATTACCGACCAATAGCAGTAATGGGAACGTGGAAAAGATATCAGTGGGTTACTAAATGGTTAGGATAGTGAAAGGTGTGAGAAGAATCAGAGTAACGAGGCAGGAACAGAATGGCTTTCGCAGGGCTAGGATAGGTGAGTACACAACATGTTCGTAGTTATTTCAGTGATAGAAAATGATAGATGGGGGGAAGACATACCTGCATTACATGACATTTGAAAAAGGCTTAGATTAGGGTCAATAGGGGTTGCTTGTAGATACTGTCTAGAATTGGGAATAGTTGACAGAATAGTCCAGCATAATAATAGTATGTATGAGGACCACACGGGCAGTGTACAGGCTTGGGACATAGAGACAGAGTGGGGTAGGTAGTCGAAGAGGGGTTAGGAGAGGCGAGTGTTATCACCGTTACTTTTTGGCTTTATATACAGAGGAATTAGCAATTAGGTTGAGAAATTCGGGTATGGGATAAGGGTGGGAGGAAAAAGTTGAGCAGTTTAATATATGCTGACGGACATAGTTGTCATGAGTGAGGACAGTGGAGAACAACAGGAGAGTGCTACATATAGTCGCACAGTATGGAGGGATTTTGGGATGAAATTCTACAAGTGAGAAAAGTTCAGGTCATGGTTATAAAATGGAGAGGCAGCAGATGAGGGACGGAGTTGGGAACATGGTGAGACCTGAGGAGAGGGCGCACCGAGTCATATAAATACCAGGTATTCACGGTAGAGGGAAGGGAGCAGATAGCGAAACAGGCATAAAATAGGGAAAAGCAAATCAGTGGGTGGGAAGGGCTGGTAGGTAGCAGATGTAGGGCAAACAGGTATGAGGTAGTAAGAGGGTGTTGGAAGGCATGGCAGTACCGAGCCCTATGTATGGGGCAGAGTGTATGAGGTGGACGGTGGAGAGTGGACAAAGTTAGAGGTTAGTACAGAACAGGGTAGGTTAGACTTGCACTAAGAGGCAAACAGGTATGTAGCAGTGGGAGGCGATCAGGGAGAGCAGGGTGGAGTACCTTTGCGGAGAGAAATAGGAAAGTTTCAGGCTTAATTACAAAAATCAGGCTTAGAAAATGGATGAAAAACAAGGTGGGCCGAAAAGTTTATGAGGGATAGGACAGAGTAGTAAATGGGATAGATCAAGCAGACGGTGGGACGAGGAAGTGTGGGTTACAGGGTTCACAGACTAGGATAAACCAGTCTAGTGAGGGGGAGTAAAGAGAAAGGTGAATGACCAAGTCAGAGGCAGGGCAGGGAGTGTGAGACAGAGGCTGGAGTGGTAAGAGTTCTCTGAATTGGTACAAGGGGAAGACCACACAAAGTTGTGAGGTCTTTAGATGTAGCTGGGGAGTGGTTCTATTATTTAAAGCAAGGACAAAATCTCTGTGAGGTCAATAGTAGAACATATAGATGGGCAAACGAAGGAAGCAAGATATGTCAAATGTGTATGGGTAGACTAGATGAAACTGTAGATCACCTGGTATAATGTGTCCAAGGTAGATGAGGAAAGAGAGAGGCTTATAGCAAAGTGGCACGGGAGGTAGAGTTGGTATCAGTGGGATAGATTGGCAGAGGGGAACATAGATGGGATAATGGAATTTCTTTTAGTTGGAGTAGGTACAGGGGACACCAATACGAAGAATCATTGAAGGGGTTCAAGTATTTCTAGAAAGGCTGGGTAGAAACAAGAGCAGAGAGTAGGGCCTAATCCTACAAGCCCTCAGGGAGACCAGCCGGGAAAAATAGGCTTTGAACTGCGACTGGAAAACGGGTTTAGCTCCCCACCTAGAAGAAAGAAAGAAAGACATTGCCGCCATGTTGGTTCATGAACGTGATTGGCTGAGACCACGACAATGCCGCTGATTGGTGAGAGATGTAGGGAGAGATGCGATGGACCTATGACTTGGCTTGAGAAGCTGCCTCGCCGCCATTTTACGTGGTGCCAATTAGTATTTTTAAACGAATAGTCCACTTTTTTTTATTCGTGCGACCGTATTATGAATTGTTAGCCTGAATGAAAACCCCAGCTCTTTTATGACCTTTCCACATAAGTCTGCGATATATAAGGCCTTGTTGAAATAAAGTACGATTCAATCTTAGTAACAACGTAGATTTTGCGTAGTTTGTTGATAATCTTTTTTTTACATCAAATGGAGGGGATTTTTTTTGGTCTTAATATATGTCGATATTCCGCATCGTTTTACGTATTAATCACGCGCCTGAGGCTGATTTTGTTTATTTATTTTAGGGCAGGTTTTGTTTAAATTTTAACGTCTAACTTGTTCCTCCTTCTAAATGAGCTGTAAGGATATTTGTGTGAGATTAAGCCATGCCTACAGGCGCAATGTGTTGTTTCTGTTATGTGTGACGTGTTTTTCACGTGATTTACTGGAGGAATACATCGGACTAGCAGTTGAAAGGTCAAATTATCGAAAAAACCAAACATGTATTGCTCCATGGTTTCAACACTGAACGAGAGCTGTTACTGTTTATAAGGATACACCACATCATATAGTATTCTGACCATATTTTTTCACGACTTATAGAGCCTGGGTAAAAAGTAGATTTTGTTATGGTAAATTGAGTTTTTTCGCCATCTTTTGATACGGTATATTAATTATTTCTTCGTTATTTATTCGTTTTAGGGCTTATTGAGTCCTAGTTATCATTATTTTACTTATTCGTGTTGATTTAGTCATTTATTGAAGTTTTGATTATGAAGGGAAAGTTGTTAGTTCGGGTTGGATGTCCCAAGATCAAGAAGAGCCCGATCAGCTCTTGATGACGTTCACAGCGGCCCATTATGGAAATTTAGTTCTTATTTCTTACATTTATACCTCCAGTAAGGCATACCCGTGCAATATTCAAGGCTATGTAAGGATGTAAGAAAGGCTATGGGGGCGTATTCATGATATTACCCATTGACAAAGACAACATTATGCATGAGCTATAAGGTAAAAACGGAGTGTTTCTGGCCTTCACTTATATTATTTCTATTCTTTTCTTCTTGCTGTTACCTCACCAATTACGGGTTCCCTGACAATATTCAAGGCTATCGTAAGGGTTAGAAGTTTGTGGGGCTGTTAATGCATGATATAACATCCAAAGCAGAGGCAATATATGACGCTAAATGGGTAAACAATGCGTATTCTGGCTTCACTTATTTATTTTCTTCGCTGTTTACCTCAATTTACGGGTTCCCTTGCAGTATCAAGGATATGTAAGGAGTAAGAAAGGGTGTGGGGCTGTAATTTGCAGATATAACAACCCAAGCAGAGGCACTATATGCACGCTAACATGGGTAAAAATGGGGTATTCTGGCTTCACTTATCTTATTTCTTCTGCTGTTTAACCTCAATTACGGGTTCCCTTGCAACAGTATAACAAGCTATGTAAGGGGTAAGAAAGGGTCTTGTGGGCTGTTATTGCATGATATAACACCCAAGCAGAGGCAATATATATGCACGCTAAATGGGTAAAAATGGGGTATTCTGGCTTCACTTATCTTATGTTCTCTGCTGTTTACTCAATTTACGGGTCCCTTGCAATATACAAGGCTATGTAAGGGGTAAGAAAGGTGTGGGCTGTATTGCAGTTGAGATCACACCAAAGCAGAGGCAATATAGACGTTAACATGGGGTATAAAAATGGGGTATTTCTGGGTTCAAAACTTCCGTATTATAAAAACAAGCCTTTTTATATTCTAATAGATTTTGATGTGTTTGTGTCCTCATAATAACTTCTTGGTCTAAATCACCGTGTCATACGTGGGGCGAGGCGTAGTGCCCCCCAAAAACAAGGGGGGAAGGGGGGCTAAGAGAGGATGATACGTTTCATTATATTGTACCATATAAAATAGGTAGAAGTGAAGTAGTAGACACGTACAGTCATAGAGTGATGATTGTACGTACCGTAGTGATAGCACTACATTGTTAACACCCCCCACGAACAACCACCTGGGAAACTGATTTTTCGGCCGCCACGAGAGAGGCGGGTGACGGGAAGAGAGGAAGAGGGGGTTACAAAGGCGTTGGGGTAGGAGGTGAACAAGAGGGCGATGGGAGAGAGAAGCAAAATGCGTTGTTAAGGTATCTACCTTTAATATGTTGTAGAGTGAGTATGGTTGTGTCTTGCTTCTACGTGTGACAGTCACCCCTTCACGCCCAGATCTTTCCTTGCTATATAAAATCGTCTTGTTGTCCACTATAAAATTAACGAAAAGTGACTGATATACCAAAATTACCCAGGCAGATGGAATATATGCACGCTAAATGGGTAAAAAATGGGGTATTTGGATTCATTATCTTATTTTCTTCTGCTGTTTACCTCAATTAACGGGTTCCCTGCAATATCAAGGCTATGTCAGGGGGTACAGAAAGGGTATGGGGCTGTATTGAATGATAAAACACCCAAGCAGAGGCAATATATGACACGCTAAATGGGTAAAAATGGGGTATTCTGGCTCATTATTGTAATAGCGCAATACATTTCGGTAAAAAGTTTGGAGTAGGCTTAAGCTTTGGAACTTAGTTCTCCTGAATGTTTTGATGTGTTATTGCATGAATCTGGCACTCGTTTTTGTCGGGAAATAAATGGTGCTCCCCGCGGCATATATAATAATAATAATAATAATAATTTTATTTTCACGAAGGCATACAGCAAGTAAAACACACAACACAACATGACATACAGAATCGAGGAGTGAACTTAAGTGAGCTAAAGCGAATCAAAGATAATTTATACAGTGGGAATGAGCACTGCTGTATATAGAAAGCACACGAAACTATATATACACCTGCGCCGCTTACCCCACATCTGTACAAACAGCAGCAATAACACTTTCAAGTTACGTACCTCTCCTTTGTTATGTCCTCCATGTCATTCACCCTTCATGCCGTCTCTGGTAAATAATGTTCTAGCATTCCCATTTCAGTTTTTTTTCTTTACACGTCATTAATATTTGGTCGTTTGTAGCGGCGAGTCAATATTTTTGCGTGGATTCTTGCAGTCGTTCGCTTCGGTCGGTTAGTCAGTTTCGGGTTGAGGTATAGCCAGTCCATCCCTCGCTTCGGCATTTAAGACAGATTTTTTTAAGTTTTTCAGAGGCACATTTCGGGTCTTTAGTCATCATTGCAGTTCTAATATATTGTCTTCTCTCTTCGCTCTCTCTCTCCTCTCTCTCTCTCTCTCTTCTCTCTCTCTCTCTCTCTCTCTCTCTCTCTCTCTTTCATTATCTCAACAAATTGGGGGAGAAGGGTTTAGTGGCGGATAAGGCACAACGTTAGTGATTCAAGAAGCATTGCCTTGAGAATTCCACTCCCATGGCTACACTACACACACACACATGTTAGACTGTCTCTCTTGCTCTTCTCTCTCTCTCTGTCTCTCTCCTCTCTCTTTCCTTCTATCTCTCTATCTCTCTCTTCCGTAGTTATCATAACATCAAATCATACGTTCACATTATATATTGTTTCTGCACGTCAAGATTAAACCAAAATGTCAATAGTACCCAATCAATAGAATTCGTTTTCTCACTTCATACAGACAAGAAAATGTCTTTGCAACATATTGCCAAGCGTTAATGAAAACTATATTTTTTGTCATTGAATGAGCCAACATCAACAGTATTGCAGGTACCCTTACGGGGAGATATATAATAGACCATTCGTTCATGAGGAAAAATGTGAGGCACCTGCAGGGAGGTGATGTCATTGTGGATCCCCTGCATCATGGTATTTGTCCTGCCGGTTGAGGCTCCGAACATTTCCGCCTTGGCTAACCTGATATTGGACACTCCTTGAACTGGACCTGAAAGGGGGTTCAGAATGAGGCTGTCATGAGTATATCATGCTGAATAATTATGACACTGAGAAATATATTTGTTATGTAATACACCGTATAGGAGGTATTAAAACCCCCCGACCTGTAGAGCAATACATTTTCTGGTGCACTATTGCTGCATGAGTTATAAGGGTGGGGACGAAGCTTGGACGCGCCGGGTGCAGAAGTAGTGGGGAAGAGAAGGGCGCGAGGCACCCTGGCGTACGTTTGGCACGTGGCTGCGTGTGCCAGCCTGGTGCCGCGAGGCCGTGAGGAGGGAGGCGTTGGAACACCAGCAAGAAATGAAACCAGCTGACAACTGCGTGAGCCGCACGAGGGAGGTCGGCAGGCCAGAGGCAGCGGAGGCGGCGGCGGCGGTCAGTAGCGGGGTGTTTCGGGGAGGTGGATGGCAGGTGCCGCGCGCGACGACACAGCTACGCATGCCCTTCTCGGGCAATGACCTTCGGGACCTGGTAGCCGAGGCGGTGGGCGGCATGGGCGTGGGGGCGCGTGTTAGCCGCGGCGCGTGCTGGACTGAAAGGCTTGGCGGGTGGGTGGCGGGGCCGCCGCAGCTTGTGCTGGTGGGCCTCGACTCCTCGGGGAAGACCACGGCGCTGCTGCGACTCAAGTACGGTCAGTACGTGAACGCCGTGCCCACCGTGGGCTTCAACTGTGAACGGCTGCGGCGCGGCGGGTGTTCATGGGTAGCGTGGGACGTGGGCGGCGCCGAACGCGTGCGTCCCCTGTGGCGCGCCTACACGCGGGGCGCCGACGCGGTGCTCTTCGTGGTGGACTCCAGCAGCTGCGCGGATCGCCTGGAGGAAGCGGGCCACGAGTTGCATGCACTGGTGCGACGCCAGGCGGCCCAGAGCGCCGCACTGCGACGCGCACGCCCGGCACTGTTGGTGTTGGCCAATAAGCAGGACCTGCCTGGAGCCAGGACACCCGCTGCCATGACCGACGCCCTTGGCCTGCTCGACCTGCCACCCACGCAACCGTGGACCCTGGCCCCGGCCTGTGCCGTCACGGGCGAGGGTCTGCCTGAGGCGATGACAGCTCTGCGCCGCCTCGTACTCAAGGCCCGCCAGGCCGCGCCCTCGCATGCCTGACCCTCCTTCACCCTTGGGCTGCAGGTCACCCACTACCTGCCAGCCTGCTTCACCCAGATCTCCCCCGCCCTGCCTCACCCGTGGTGAGAGGCACATTGGGATGAAGACCTATATACTTAAACATTTATTGGTCTTCAGTGGCAAGACGATGGCAGAAAATCGTCTACAATAAACTACTTATACTTATAGGCAGTCTGTGTGTGTGTGTGTGTGTGTGTGTGTGTGTGTATCCGCCATTACCCAGGGAGACACTTGTCTCGGAGATATGTGATAAAAACGAAAATGAGAAATGTGATAAAAAAGAACTTGACTGTTCAAACCCAGCAACGACAAGAATCGTGTGTGTGTGTGTGTGTGTGTGCATCGTGAATTCGTGGTTTAAGGGGTCGTTTTCATAGCTATTGTGTACAAACCACATTTATTTATTATGTACAAACCAATCCCACATATTATCATCCCTTTGCATCAGCCAGAAGGCGTTTTCTGCGGGGGATTTTTGGTTGCAACCGGAAAATTTTCGGTTGCAAACGGTCACAATAACAACAAATGTTTGCGGGTCGGGCCAATCATCTTCCCTGGATAGTTGAACAGGGATCGAAATTTGAGCAACCGAAAATATTTCGGTTGCTATCAGGATCCCCGCAGAAAACGCCTATAGTCTCTGTTTGTCTCT
>JACEEZ010011417.1:0-42672 GCA_016584305.1 Chionoecetes opilio
GGAAAAATAGGTAAAACACAGAAAATTTTGTGAAATAAATTATAAATAATCTCAAACGCAAGCAGACTGTGTACTATGTTGGGAGGTAAACAGTGACTGGTGCTACACTTGAGGGCTGTGATGGTTGGCCCTCGCCCGTGGTGGCGCAGGCAGGATTTTTATAGTGACCCCTATGATTAGAGGCTCATGCCGCCCCCTGTGTCCTCCGTGCACTCGCAATCGAAGGTAGTTGATGGGCAGGGCATGTGGGTGTTCTTAGGCCACGACGGTTTGCAGAAAGGTTTTGGGTTTCTTCGGGGATTGAACTCGGGTCACCGAGAAGGCCCAGTCGGAGACGCTAACCACTCCGCTACCGCCTCCCCCTGCACGGGAGGGATTGCACGGGAGTGGTATTAGGAGAGGTAGTAATCTCCAGGCCGCGCATTACTGCTTGGTATGCTATGAAATACCATTATTCTAGGTGAATGTAGACATATAATCGCATTTTAATGGCTTTTAATTATTCATACATATGAAGAAAATAAATAAAAATCAAGCAAGGCGCTCATCAACGCCTGGCACCGCAGCGCGGACCCCGGCAGCAGCAGTGTTGTCGTTAAGACATAATTATGAGACACAAGTACCCATGTACACATGATGACATGACCCTTTTTCCTATCCTTAACTTGCATCAACATTGAATTTCACAGCATATTCTCTGAGTTTGTCCTTAGCCTTGCGAATATCACTCACTGTTTGTTTCTTTACCCCCATACTCGACACACACCGAGCGACAGAAACACCAGACTCCACCTTCTTAATGAGTTCTAATTTCTCTGCAATACTTAGATTCACACGCTTCCTTTTGTCACTTTGTGGTGCCAGGGTTTTTCTGGCAGTGCCTTGTGAGTTTTGAATTTGATTAAAATTGTTAATCTCCACTGAATGATATTCCTCTCGTTACATATAATGGCGATGAGTGATTTATTTAGAAGAAAAAATGCTGCCACCAGTTCAAGCTGTTATTCCTAGGTTTCTAACTTTTGAACAGAACGTTAAAGTATAAAGATTAAGGTATTACGTGGATAATATTAGTGTACCGAGTTAATTCTGAATCTCTTCGGGAACCGTGGACAAGTATTTCCCAGAAATCGTATATGTCACCTGGGTTGAAAAAAAACCTTACTATGTTTAGTCTCATTGGGTATAATTCACACGAACGGTTACTCATCCTTACACTTATATATTTATGGTTTATCTTGGGGAAAGTCACTGGTGGACATAACCTGTTCCCTGATAGACTCTTAGGTCTATAGTCTAACCACAGACAGGATATCCATCTAAAACTAATCATGGAAAAATAGAGGAGGGGAAATGTGGAGTAAGAACTGTTTGCGAGAAACGACCATGTGGATCACGTGCTCCACCTTGATGATTCCACACGCTGATTCCTTGACGGAAGGTGAGAGAAGATCACTAGTTAAACCTTGGGACGATCGCTTGTTAAGCTACCTATTCAATTAATGAACACTCAACACAACCCATATATGGATATATATATATATATATATATCTCATCACAAGGGGAAGGGGGGGAGATGAATCTCGGTACACCTTACCTTGACGGAGGATGAGAGAAGAAAAAAGCCCTCGCGGTCTGCGTAGTGGGGAGAAGGAAAAATATCGCGGGAAATAAGGATGTTTGGATCTCATGAGAGACGTCCCCCGAAGGGGGGGGTGAACCCTCAAACGACTCCTATTGATGGGGAGGAAAAGATACTTACTAAAGTAGTAAGTATAGCAAAATTTTTTAATTTTTGAGGAAAATTTAATTGACAAGAACAGGTTAACGTGGGTATTAAACCTAACCCACAGCCAGTGTCCGAACTGGGTTTTTCCCCCGGAGCGAGCTCTTGTAGTCGACAGAAATGTTGGAAGGCTTTTAATTTTAACGAACTGCTTTAATGATCTGTTTGTCAATGTTTAAACCGGGTCTCTATTTTTATTCTTTTAAGTATTCTAAGAAACTAAGGGTACTGATCGATCTATCAGAGAGGGTAAAGGGGAATATAGGGGGTTGTAATTAGAAGCTACTGGTTCCCGCGAACTTAATACCTCACTTACGTACCCCGTGGGGATTTCGCGCTTGGTGGGGGAAGGGATGATGGGGGGGGGGAGATAGGAATGAAGGAGGAAGAAAAAAAGAATAAGGAAGCGAACGAAAGGTGAGATAGAAATGAAAGAATTTGAAGGAAGTTATCCTTAAAATAACTTTTCACTTACACACTGTGCTTAGGTTTACACTTATCTAGACTGAAGAACTAATGGTTATTAAGGCCTTCCCATACCTCCTGTAGGATAATATACCTCGAAGGCGTGTGTCGGTATTCCGACATTACCACGTTATCCTCCGGTGGAACAAATTTTTTAACATCAATTAAATACCTAATGACCCTTAGTCCTCCTTTCGAAATTTTTCCCCTTTTTATCAAGAGGAATGTTTGCAAATGGGACGTAATTTATGTCATATACTGGATAGTCTACTATTCTGTGAACGGGCTCTGTCTGCTATATACCTCATGGGTAGACCGAGAAGAAAGGTGCCAAAATTACACCCTATTTCAATGAGATGAAAGGTATCCCAATCAACCTCCTACCTGGAAATAACGTGGTCGTCAAACTTGACTCATACCTGTTTCTCGTTGCTAGAACGTCCCAGAGGCGCACCGCCGGCTACACTCTGGTAAATGACGAGAGCCTACAAGTCCTGAATATCCGCTACACCTCAAGCCGGGTTGAATGTAAATGTTTGAGAAGCCCGTACGACTATCTCGAATTAAAAATACAAGAAGTCTCCCTCACGACTCGGTTCATCCCGTAGAAGAATGTAACACCAACACTAGAAATGAGAAGTCCCCTAGGTCAAACTGTTTACAGCTAGTCCGATCCACACTCACCTCCTTGACTCAGTATCTATTCTAAACATCATCTTAACCTAAAATTTCATTCAATCCTGCCTCGATGAGCCTTCAGGAGGCTCCTTATCGAGGGGCTATTGTTCATCACCGATGGGTTGCAAGGCACTTTCAATGGGTTTCTACCACCCTTCTTCAGCGGCCGGGTAAGGGTTTTCACTTGTTCGACTGCTCTTTGCACTTTTCTTTCCCGTGAACCCGTTCTCCAGCACATACACATTTCCACCCAACAGTACTTCCATGCCCCTATAGATACCATCCCATTTCACATTTAAGTTTTCGGCACGTCCTGGTATTGTTGGTCTCTTTTCTGACCCATACCATCTCCCCACTTCCACAAACTTGGTTTTTCCGCTTTCTGTTGGCGACGTCCCTGTATTGACCGACTTTTTTCTGATGCTCTCCCGGGTAGGGCGATGTGCATTGTGTTGCCAGAAACTCCCATGGATAGTTTAATACGCCTGGTCAATGTTACTTGAAGATATTAATTGATATGATTTTTAATTTCTTACAACTTGAATTGAGGATTGAAAAACTAGTCTTATGACTTCACTATGTGATTTTTTTTTTTTTAATTTAGTATACCACTTCTCGCTGCGGAGAGTGACTGAAATGGGGGATGAATTTTAAGGGAAGGAAGTAGGAGTTTAGGTACGGGGAAAGGGTATGAGGTTAAGGGGGCGTGCTGCCCACCAGCTCGCGAGTAGTTTCTCTGGGTTTACTCCCTGGGGCGCCGTTTGAATACTATTATATTAAGATTTTATCCTTGGTAGTCGTGATTGAATAGTGGAATTATACCGAGTAGCTGACTCTTTTGGAATGTGGGGAATTACTGTCCCTAATACTCAGAATAATCACCTGGGGTTTTTTATAATAAACAAAAAACTATATTTGAAAACATCATCCTATTTATTCATGCTGAAGTAGTATGTCTCTTGTTTTTGCGAGATTCAGAGACAAGCATATAAGTGTTAATCCAACAACAGAAAAACTCTTCATCCTCAACCCAGGAATACTCTAATCTGTTTAGAAAACTTTACAACCTGATACGGGAGCTCTCCCGTGAAAATGAAGGAAGCTCTGGTGAGCATAAACCGTCCTCTCTGAACCTTTTGATACATTCTCCTTTACTTATATATATTACCGCTGAATACCTTATAATATACATGTGAAGATCCTAGGGGGGAAAAATAAGAGTAAGAAGGTGGTGTGTTTGTTTTCCCTAAAAAAAAGACCATGTATCGGCCCTTTGGGCGTCAATGGCTCAAGATGTCACTCTGCGGCAAGATTGAAGTGAGACTTTCCGTTAATATACGTCAAGTGAGGGGCAGGCATCCTTTACGTTTAGTGAAATCTAAACATCGGTAAACCCATCAACTTTTGGAAATATAGATAACAATTTAACAAGAAATGGGATGGGGGGGGAATTAGGAGCGAACTTGGTACGTCTTACCTGCTGGAGAGTTGAAGTGGGAGACTGTCGTCTCACGGGTTACCAAGAGCCCGTGGGAGAAAGGGGAATTGTTTTGAATACTCTGGACTTGGCCTCTAATGATAGCCTAGACTCCCGGAAATTAACTATTTAAATAATGAAACTCCGTGTACCTAAGAAAGGGCTGCCTATAATACAGTTCTTTTCCTTTGATATAGAAGACTTAATATGTTTAAGCTAATCTCCGGAAGGTTGTTCTTTCTTTTCATTTCAACAAGGTTCGAACGCGTCTTTTGAAGCGCAGGGTATGGAAAGTTTGTATAGAAATTTGGTAAACTTTCATTAGGCGCATAACTCTACTAACACATCCATGTATGACCGTGATCTTCACCATGGGGACTATTTTTTTAAAGACATTAAGAATCTATGAGTGTTCCCCGATTCTGATACAGGGTGGAGGGTAGAGTGAAAAGTTTTTTGATACCCTAGTTATCACTGATCGCGAAATAATATTCCACGACTGTTGACTCGCAACCAATGTCGGGTGGGGGGAGGGCGGGAGAGGACGGAAGGACGAGAAGGAATAAGAAATGGCGGGTAGGAAGGAAGGAAGATAAAAAGTGGCGGGTAGGAAGGAAGGAACGTGACTCCCCGAGAAAAACTAAAAGATTGAACTGCTTCGGACTAACTCGGAATTATATGATAATAATTCTCATCCTATCTCTCCTGAATAACGGGCCTTACACGCGTCTATTCTCTCCGGGAGAAATAAATTCTTTCCAGATATCAGATTAACACTCACGGATCTGTTGTTCCCGTTTAAAGCTGCGTCAAAGGAGTGTGTATGGGACGATTTTAAAGTGAATTTAATGGAAATGCTTCTGTTTCTTTTTGAAAACGGGTGGTCTGCTTGTGTTTAGATTACCCGAAATATTTCATGAAAGGAAGTATCCCCAATCAACCTACTACCTGGGTAGTAACGTGTCCGTCAAACCTGCTCCAGTACCATCATTTTTCTTCGCAAAAGGTTCGTCCCCATGGGTGCTCGCCGCCCTACTCTCAGGTTAGATACCGAGACCTTTACGAGTCCTGAACTGCCCGCCACACACATTTCCGCAAGCTTGTTGACTGATGAAGTGAGAACATGACTAAATATCTCAATATAAAATACTCCTCCCCCTTAACCTGCTGAGCCCGTGAAAAACCAGATACTCTCCGCTTCTGCATGAGAAATCTCCTAGACCTGAAATTGTTTCTCTAGTCTGCACTACACTACCCTTGACTCAGTAATTATACATTTTCAACACATTTTTGCTTAATCTTCACCTGAATAACACCCCACACGTCGTGTTGATTGTAATTGAATTAAAATCCCTTGAAGACTCATCACCGAACCAGACTGAGTTCTGTTAATTGAAATTCCATGAGACTGGTATCCCAATCAACCTCATACCTGGATTATTAAAACTATGACCCTCAATTTAGTTGTGATCCTGGTCAATGTTTTACATTTAACACTTTCGAATTGATTTCCCCAAGAGTAATAACCGGGTGACACTACAACTACCCTAACCGAGTGGTATTAACCTTTCAAGTTCTAAAATACAATGTTTCAATGTCAATCGTTCAAATAATTCTTCCTCGATTTTTCTAACATTTACTAATGCATAATACCCCGCAACTAGACACTCCTCGATTAGTTTCTAGAGGTTCTCCGTAGGCGGGTTTTGAAGCTTGAAGTGCGGAAGCAGAATGTCGTCGAGCTCCTTGCTATCGACGCAGCAAAACGTCGCTGGCGTCCTTGGTCAGGACGGTGGATGGATATATGGCGCTGTATAGCTCGGTACCTAGGCACGGGACAAAGACCCGAGAAGGTAACCATTTTTCTTGTCTGGGAAATCCTCTGGATCTTTGGAAACTAAGAGTGTGTCCCTGCCTGAGGACCTGTGTCTGCCCTTCTTGGAGGTGGACTCCCACGATGGCGCGTCCAGCGGCGATGATGTAAAATGTTCTTAGCGTTGGTTATTAGCGTACTCTGACGACGTCAGTGGGGTAGCTGAGACGAGATCCAGGACTTCACCTCCCGACGCGCTTCACGTCCTTTTCTTTCTTCGACATGTTGGCGTGTCGAGGCGGTGGGGTGGCGGCTAGAATGCGGCTACAGGAACAGCGGCTCTACGGCGTCTGGCTGAGGAAGGGCGTCGGAGCTAGGCGCGCGGCATGCGATGATGCGCTGCGGGCCGTGGCGGCGGTGAATGGACGCGGCATGCTGCGGTGGCGGCTGCTTTGTCGGCTGCGCCTTCTACAGCTCACTGGGCCCACATGGTCATGGTTCACTGTGTGTAGGGTGTTTGGTTTATAGGGGGGAAGATCTAATGAGCTACTTTAATGATCGATTACTGGATGAAACATTTTTCCGAAAATTTTACTTTATCTTGTATTTTTTCCCAGGTAGATTCTGTTGCTGTTTATTATGATAGGAAATAATATGCACCGCTTAGTCACCAGTGTGTTCTCAGGGTTTTTTATAGGTTTTGAAATCTTTAAAAAACTTATTGTAGCTTATGAACCGATACAAAGAAAAAAAATCCCCCCGCAAAACTACAGAAAGTTGTCTATTTGAAAAGAAATTATATTTATCATACTTTAGTAGTATGTCTCGTGTTTTGAGATCACAGACAAGCATAAAGTGTTATCCCACAACAGAAAACTCTCCAACTCCCACCACAGGAAAACTCTAACTTCTGATTAGAAGAAAACTTTCGCACCTGATACGGGAAGCTCTCCCCGTGAAAATTGAAGGTAAGCTCTGGTAGCATAAACCGTCTCCAGACATTCTGAACCTTATTGATACATTATCCTTGTACTTAGAAAATATACAGCCGAATACTGGAAATTATACATGAAGATACTAGGGGGAAAATAAGAAGTAGAAGGTGGTGTGTGTTTCACTAAAAAAAGACCATGGGATCGGGCCCTTTGCGTCAAGGCCCGATGTCAAGCTCTGCGGAATAGTTTGAGTGAGACTCCGTTAATAATACTTACAGGGATGGGCGCTCCTTTACGTTAGTGAATCTAAACTCGGTACCCATATTTGGAAATATAGATAACATATTATAACACGGAAGGGGGGGGGGGGGGGGGGGGATAGGAGCGAAACTTGCTACGTCTTACCTGCGGGAGAGTTGAAGTGGATACGGTCGTCTCACGGTTACCAAGAGCCAGCGGAGAAAAGGGGGACTTGTTTTGAATACTCTGGAAGCTGGAGCCTCTAATGAATAGCCTTATAATCCGAAAATAACTATTAAATATAATTAAACTCGTGTACCTAAGAAAGGGCTGCCTATAATCAGTCCTGTTACTTTGAAATAGAAGAATTTATATGTTTAATCTATCCTCCGAGGATGTTTATTTCTTTCATTTCAAAGGTTCGAACGCGTCACTTTTGAGCGACAGGGTTGGAAGTTTGGTATAGGAAATTTTGGTAGACTTTCAATTTACGAATACTCTACTAACACATCCCTGTATGACCGTGATCTTTCACCATGGGGGACTATTTTTGAAAGACATTACGAATCTAGGATGGTTCCCCGATCTGATAGCAGGGTGAGGGGAATGATGTAAAAGTTTTGAATCCACTAGTTATCACTGATCGCGAAATACTTATTCCACGAATGTTGAACTCCGCAACCGGATGTCGGGGAGGGGGAGGGGAGGGGCGGAGGGGAAGAGGACGGAAGAAGAAAGAAATGGCTGGTAGGAGAAAGGAAATAAAAATGGCGGTAGTAAGGAGGACGATGACTACCCCGCGAAACTAAAAGACTTGAACTGCTTACGACATAACTCGGGATTATATGATCTAATTCTCATCCTATCTCTCTGAATAACGGTCTTCACCATTCCATGTCGTCTTCCTCTCCATCACGCCGGGTAAGATGTCCCGACCATTCTGGGGCATGGAGAGATAAGAAAGCGAAATATGGTTGTTGTCCCGTTGAGGGTGTGGTGTGCACCGCTCGATTCATTGTGATCTGGCACGGCTGCAGCAAAGTGGGCCGCGAAGAGGGTGACCTTGACTACAAGGGGGGGGGTTCGAGAGACTTGATTACGAGTCCTGTGCTCCTCTCGGTCACTGAATTGCCTTGGGTGGTAGGATGTTCGTGTAGCAGAGGTGATCTGGTGTGTGTGCAGAACTGCTGGAAATCCTTACTGGTAAATTCTCCTCCATTTGTCCGGACGATGTTACGTGGTGTCCATAGTCGTGCCAGGGAATTTCTACATGGTCTTTATTATTGTGTAGTGTGTTTTGGTCTTAAGGGGGAAAAAACCTAACGAACCTACTGTAATGATCTACTACCGTCATAACAGAACGATAACCTTGTGCTCCGGCTCACCATTCATAAGGTCTATCCCTATCCTCTCTATGGTTTATACTGTAGGTAATTCCTTCCATTGTTGTTGTAATCCGCCTATTTCCTTTGAATCTTTGGGACAAGTTACACAATTGTTTGCATATTTCACACCATCTCCTTTAAGATTTGTCCATAGTATAGTTCCTCGCTTCTATGGTTTTCTTTTTCCTAAATGACCTGATAATTCATGCGCATTTGTAGAACTTTGGATAGTCCAAAAATTTTAATACTACGAGGAATTAGGAGACCATAGTTTAGGCTTCCATCTGGTTTCTCCGACATAGTATGTATATTCTTGATTACTGTACTGCAAATTTACCAGGGTGGCTTTCGGTAAGCGTTTTCGTAGGAACTCGACTCCCTCCAGATATTCTACTAATTCTTTCCACAAACGGGTTCTCCTGTTGTCGTAGTTTGAATTGTTGTTGATTTAGCTTATCCCGTGTCTCGGATTACGGATTTCACCCTAACGGGACGTGACGTGACGTCGACGAAGTTATCCATTACCTTTCAGGTATTTACCACATAGTTGTATTCGCGCATTTCTAGATCCAACTGTCATCCGGGGGATTTAGTTTGTTCTCTTGAATATACTTGTGAGGGGTTGTGATCCGTGACTATCGAGAACTGTGAGCCCCAGAAGATAATGGTGGAAAATTCTACAGTGAGAAACTACAGCCAATGCTTCCTTATCGTGCTGAGTAACGGGTCTCGCAAGAATTCTATTTCTTTGCTTGAAATACCCTATTGGACAGTTTGAACCATTTTGTTGAATTTGACTTAGGATTCTCCGACATGGGTGTTACTCGCGTCCGTCGTAGATAAAGTTTCCATGTAGTTGCGCCCTAACCCGGACAGGTGCGTTTAATCATACACGCTTTGAGATGTTCGACACGCGTGTCCCTCTTGATGTCCTGACTCATTCTTCCAGGCGGAACGTGCTCGAGTTCCTAGTACGTTTGGTGAGAGTAGAGCAACTTTCGCAGCGAGAGAACATGTTTCCTGTAGAAACTCACACATTCCTAATAAACGTCGACTTCCTTGATCGTTGTTGGAGCTTTCATTTTAGCATACTGCTTCCACATTTTTCAGATCCGGCTTACTTTCCTTCTGCTGTGATTACGATGGCTATGCAAGGTTACTTTCTTTTTGTCCGAAAGTACATTACTGCTGAGGTGCGTTTCACACAATTCGTGGTGAGGAGTTCGAAAAGTTGAGTAAGGCGCTCAAAAGAATAGGAAAGTGGGCCCATTGATTAAGTCATCCAGATAGTTTTGACCCATCCCTTTTGTGAAGAAGAGGAGTTAATACTGAGGCCATTCGCCTGGAAAATATCGCGGCGAGCAGTTTAGTCCGACGTTAGACGTCGAAAACGATATAGGGGGCCTCTTCATTTGTACCCACAAGTTGCATGAACCAGTTCTTTCAGTTCAGGGGTTGGTTCTGGGTTTTTAGGGTTTGGTTTCGCGTGTCCACAAATGTACGCAAAAACCCCGGTTTTTGTTTTACAAACAATACTACAGCTGTACGAGGCCCAGAGAGTTTAGAGAGATTAGAGAGAGAGAGAAGAGAGAGAGAGAAGAGAAGAGAGAGAACAAAAGAACCTAAAACATAAAGAAAATAAGGAAGCTACAAGAGGCCGCGAGGCCTACCGTGGTAGTTCCTGTTAAGAGCGAGAGAGAGAGTAATAATATAAAGAAAAAAGAATAAGGAAGCGAACGAAAGGTGAGATAGAAATGAAAGAATTTGAAGGAAGTTATCCTTAAAATAACCTTTTCACTTACACACTGTGCTTAGGTTACACTTAGTCTAGACTGAAGAACTAAATGGTTATTAAGGCCTTCCCATACCTCCTGTAGGATAATATACCTCGGAAGGCGTGTGTCGGTAATTCCGACATTACACACGTTTATCCTCCGGGGGAATAAATTTTTTAACATCAAATTAAATACCTACTGACCCTTAGTCTCCTTTCGAAATCTTTATCAAGAGGATGTGTGCAAATGGGACGTATTTATGGTCAATATACTGGATATTCTACTATTCTGGAACGGGCATCTGTCGGTATATACCTCATGGGTATACCGAGAAGAAAGGTGCAAAAATTACACCCTATATTCAATGAGAGGAAAGGTATCCCAATCAACCTCCTACCTGGAAAATAACGTGGTCGTCAAACCTGACTCAATACCTGTATTCTCGTTGCTAGGAACGTCCCAGAGGCGCACGCCGGCTACACTCATGGTAAAATGACGAGAGCCTACCAAGTCCTGAAATATCCGCTACACCTCAAGCCGGGTTGACTGTAATGTTGAGAAGCCGTACGACTATCTCGAATTAAAATACCCAGAAGTCTCTCACCGAACCAGGTTCAGCCCGTAGAAGAAGGTAACACCAAACACTAGAAATGAGAAGTCCCCTAGGTCAAACTGTTTACAGCTAGTCCGATCCACACTCACCTCCTTGACTCAGTATCTAATTCTAACACATCTTAACCTAAAATTTCATTCAATCCTCCTCGATGAGCCTTCGAGGAGGTCTCCTTATGCGAGGGGCTAATTGTTCATCCACCGGATTGGGTTGCAAGGCACTTTCAATGGGTTCTACCAACCACTCTTCACTGCCGTGGTAAGGTTTCACTTGTTCGACTGCTCTTTGCACTTTCTTTCCCGTGAACACGTTCTCCAGCACATACACACTTCCACCCAACAGTACTTCCATCACCCTATAGATCCCATCCCATTTCACATTTAGTTTACGGCACGTGCCTGGTATTGTGGTCTCTTTTCTGACCCATACCAGTGCTCCCACTTCCACAACTTGGTTTTTCCGCTTTCTGTTGGCGACGTCCCTGTAATGACGCGACATTTTCTGATGCGTCTCCCGGGTTAGGGCGTGTGCCATTGTGTTGCCAGAAACTCCCATGGAGAGTTTACACCTGGTCAATGTTACTTGAATGATATTAATTGATTATGATTTTTCATTTCATTACAACTTGAATTGAGAATTGAAAAACTAGTCTTATGACTTCACTATGTGATTATAGTATGACCACTTCTCGCTGCGGAGAGTACTGAAATGGGGGATGAATTTAAGGGGAAGGGGTAGGAGTTTAGGTTAAGGGGAAAGGGTATGAGTTAAGGGGGAGTGCTGCCACCAGCTCAAGCGAGTAGTTCTCTGGGTTACTCCCTGGGCGCGTTTGAATAATATTAATATTAGATTTATCTTGGTAGTCGTGATTGATACGTGGAATTATACCGAGTAAGGCTGACTCTTTTGGAAGTGTGGGGAATTACTGTCCTAACGCAGAATAATCACCTGGGGTTTTTATAATAAACACAAGAACTATATTTGGAAACATCATCCTATTTATTCATGCTGAAGTAGTATGTCTCTTGTTTGAGATCACAGACAAGCATATAAGTGTTAATCCAACAACAGAAAACTCTTCATCTCCAACACAGGAAAACTCTAATCTGATGTAAGAAAACTTTACAACCTGATACGGGAAGCTCTCCCCGTGAAAATGAAGGTAAGCTCTGGTGAGCATAAACCGTCCTCTCTGAACCTTATTGATACATTATCCTTTACTTAGATAATATACCGCTGAATACTTATAATTATACATGGAAGATACTAGGGGGGAAAATAAGAGTAAGAAGGTGGTGTGTGTTTCACTAAAAAAAAGACCATGTATCGGGCCCTTTGCGTCAAGGCCAAGATGTCAGCTCTGCGGAAGAGTTGAAGTGAGACTCCGTTAATAATACTTACAAGGATGGGGCAGGCCTCCTTTACGTTAGTGAAATCTAAACATCGGTACCCATATTTGGAAATATAGATAACAATATTATAACAAGGAAAGGGGGGGGGGGGGAATAGGAGCGAAACTTGGTACGTCTTACCTGCGGGAGAGTTGAAGTGAGACTGTCGTCTCACGGGTTACCAAGAGCCCGTGGGAGAAAAGGGGAATTGTTTGAATACTCTGGACTTGGCCTCTAATGAATAGCCTATAATCCCGAAATAACTAATTAAATAATGAAACTCGTGTACCTAAGAAAGGGCTGCCTATAATACAGTTCTGTTACTTTGATATAGAAGAATTTAATATGTTTAATCTAATCTCCGAGGAAGGTGTTATTTCTTTTCATTTCAAAGGTTCGAACGCGTCTTTTGAAGCGACAGGGTATGGAAGTTTGTATAGAAATTTGGTAGACTTTCAATTTAGCGAATAACTCTACTAACACATCCATGTATGACCGTGATCTTTCACCATGGGGACTATTTTGAAAGACATTAAGAATCTAGGAGTGTTCCCCGATCTGATAGCAGGGTGAGGGGAAGATGAAAAGTTTTGAATCCACTAGTTATCACTGATCGCGAAATAAGTATTCCACGAATGTTGACTCGCAACCGGAATGTCGGGGGGGGGGAGGGAGGGAGAGGAAGGAAGGACGGAAGGAAGAAAGAAATGGCGGGTAGGAAGGAAGGAAGATAAAAAATGGCGGGTAGGAAGGAAGGACGATGACTCACCCGAGAAACTAAAAGATTGAACTGCTTACGGGACATAACTCGGGAATTATATGATAATAATTCTCATCCTATCTCTCCTGAATAACGGGCATTACACACGTCTATTCTCCGGGAGAATTAAATTCTTCAATATCAGATTAACTACTCACGGATCTGTTGTTTCCGTTTTAAAGCTGCGTCAAGAGGAGGTGTGTATGGGACGAATTTAAAGTGAATTTAATGGAAATTCTTCTGTTCTTTGAAAACGGGTGTCTGCTTGTGTTTAGATTACACGAATATTCAATGAAAGGAAGTATCCCAATCAACCTACTACCTGGGTAGTAACGTGGTCGTCAAACCTGACTCAGTACCTACATTTTCGTCGCAAAAGGTTCGTCCCATGGGTGCTCGCCGGCTACTCTCAGGTTAGATAACGAGAGCCTTACGAGTCCTGAAATGCCCGCCACACCGCAAGCTGGTTGACTGTGAAGTGAGAAGCAGTACTACTATCTCGAATTAAAATACTCCTCCCACTGAACCAGGCTGAGCCCGTGAAAACCAGACACTCCGACTTCTAGACATGAGAAATCTCCTAGACCAAATTGTTTCATCTAGTCTGACCTACACTACCCTTGACTCAGTAATTTACATTTAACACTTTTTGCTTAATCTTCACCTGAATACACCACAAGTCGTGTTGATTGTAACTTGAATTAAAATACCTTGAAGACTCACCGAACCAGACTGAGTCTGTTAATGAAATTCAATGAGACTGGTATCCCAATCAACCTCTTACCTGGATATATTAAGAACATACTGACCCTCAATTTGTTTTGAATCCTGGTCAATGTTTTACATTTAACACTTTTCGAATTGATTTCCCCAAGAGTAATAACCGGGTGACACTACAACTACCCTAACCGAGTAGGTATTAACCTTTCAAGTTCATAAAAATAAATTTTCAATGTTCATGTTCAAAATAATTCTTCCTCGATTTTCTAACATTTAACTAATGCATAACTACCACTGCACTGAACACTCCTCGATTAGTCTTCTAGGAGGTCTCCGTAGGTCGGGTTTTGAAGCTTGAGAGTGCGGAAGCAGATGTCGTCGAGCTCCTTGCTATCGACGCAGCAAACGTCGCTGGCGTCCTTGGTCAGACGGTGGATGGATAGTATGGCGCTGTATGGCTCGGCTACCTTAGGCGACGGGACAACCGAGAAGGTAACCATTTTCTTGTCTGGGAACTCCTCTAGGATCTTGGAAACTAAGAGTGTGTCCCTGCCTGAGACTGTGTCTCCCTTCTTGGAGGTGGCGTCCACGATGTCGCTCACAGCGGCGATGATGTAAATGTTCTTAGCGCTGGGGTTATTAGCGTAACTCATGACGACGTCAGTGGGTAGGCTGAGAGAGATCCAGGACTTCCCTCCCGACGCGGCTTCACGTCCTTTCTTCGACATGTTGGCGGTGTCGAGGCGTGTGGGTGGCGGCTAGATGCGGCTACAGGAACAGCGGCTACGGCGGCTGGCTGTGAAGGGCGTCGGAGCTGAGGCGCGCGGCATGCGAGGATGCGCGGCAGGCCGTGGCGGCGGTGAAGGGCGCGGCAGGCTGCGGTGGCGGCTGGCTGTGTCGGCTCGCTTCTTACAGCTCACTGCCACATGGTCATGGTTCATGTGTGTAGGGTGTTTGGTTTATAGGGGGGAAGATCTAATGAGCCTACTATAATGATCGATTACTGTATGAAAATTTTCCGAAATTTGACTTTATCTTGTTATTTTCCCAGGTGAGATTCTGTTGCTGTTATTTGATAGGAAATAATATGCCACCGCTTTAGTCACCAGTGTGTTCTCAGGGTTTTTATAGGTTTTGAAATCTTTAAAACTTATTGTATCTTATGACCGATACAAAGAAAAAAAATCCCACCGCAAAACTACAAGAAAGTTGTCTATTTGAAAAGAAATTATATTTATTCATACTTTAGTAGTATGTCTCTTGTTTGAGATCACAGACAAGCATATAAGTGTTAATCCAACAACAGAAAACTCTCCATCTCCAACACAGGAAAACTCTAATCTGATGTAAGAAAACTTTACAACCTGATACGGGAAGCTCTCCCCGTGAAAATGAAGGTAAGCTCTGGTGAGCATAAACCGTCCTCTCTGAACCTTATTGATACATTATCCTTTACTTAGATAATATACCGCTGAATACTTATAATTATACATGGAAGATACTAGGGGGGAAAATAAGAGTAAGAAGGTGGTGTGTGTTTCACTAAAAAAAAGACCATGTATCGGGCCCTTTGCGTCAAGGCCAAGATGTCAGCTCTGCGGAAGAGTTGAAGTGAGACTCCGTTAATAATACTTACAAGGATGGGGCAGGCCTCCTTTACGTTAGTGAAATCTAAACATCGGTACCCATATTTGGAAATATAGATAACAATATTATAACAAGGAAAGGGGGGGGGGGGAATAGGAGCGAAACTTGGTACGTCTTACCTGCGGGAGAGTTGAAGTGAGACTGTCGTCTCACGGGTTACCAAGAGCCCGCGGGAGAAAAGGGGAATTGTTTGAATACTCTGGACTTGGCCTCTAATGAATAGCTTATAATCCCGAAATAACTAATTAAATAATGAAACTCGTGTACCTAAGAAAGGGCTGCCTATAATACAGTCCTGTTACTTTGATATAGAAGAATTTAATATGTTTAATCTAATCTCCGAGGAAGGTGTTATTTCTTTTCATTTCAAAGGTTCGAACGCGTCTTTTGAAGCGACAGGGTATGGAAGTTTGTATAGAAATTTGGTAGACTTTCAATTTAGCGAATAACTCTACTAACACATCCATGTATGACCGTGATCTTTCACCATGGGGACTATTTTGAAAGACATTAAGAATCTAGGAGTGTTCCCCGATCTGATAGCAGGGTGAGGGGAAGATGAAAAGTTTTGAATCCACTAGTTATCACTGATCGCGAAATAAGTATTCCACGAATGTTGACTCGCAACCGGAATGTCGGGGGGGGGGAGGGAGGGAGGGAGGGAGGGGAAGGAAGGACGGAAGGAAGAAAGAAATGGCTGGTAGGAAGGAAGGAAGATAAAAAATGGCGGGTAGGAAGGAAGGACGATGACTCACCCGAGAAACTAAAAGATTGAACTGCTTACGGAACATAACTCGGGAATTATATGATAATAATTCTCATCCTATCTCTCCTGAATAACGGGCATTACACCATGTCCATGTCGTCTTCCTCTCCATCAACGCCGGGTAAGGATGTCCCGACCAGTCTGGGGGCATGGCGAGAGAAGAAAGCGAAATATGGTTGTTGTCCCGTTGAGGTGTGCACCGCTTGATTCATTGTGATCTGGCACGGCTGCAGCAAAGTGGGCCAGCGAAGAGGGTGACCTTGACACAGGGTCGAGAGGACTGACTTAAGAGTCCTGTGCATCCTCTCGGTCACTGAATGCCTTGAGGGTGGTGGATGTCGTGTATAGCAGAGAGTGATCTGGTGTTGTGTGCAGAACTGCCGGAACTCCTTACTCGTAAATTCTCCTCCATTGTCCAGGACGATGTTACGTGGTGTCCCGTAGTCGGCCAGGTATTTCCACATGGTATTTATTATGTGTGTAGTGTGTTTGGTCTTAAGGGGGAAAAACCTAACGAACCTACTGTAATGATCTACTACCGTCATAACATAACGATAACCTTGTGCTCCGGCTACCATATCAGTAAGGTCTATCCCTATCCTCTCTAATGGTTTATACACTGGAGGTAATTCCTTCCATGGTTGTTGTAGCCCGCTATTTCCTTTGAATCTTTGGCAAGTTACACAATTTTTGACATACTCACACACATCTACTTTAAGATTTGTCCAATAGTATAGTTCCTCGGCCTTCTTAATGGTTTTCTTTTGTCCTAAATGACCTGATAATTCATGCGCATGTTGGAGAGCTTGAATAGTCATACTACGAGGAATTATGAGACCATAGTGTAGGCTTCCATCTGTTTTCTCCCGGACATAATACAGTATTTCATTGATTACTGCAAATTGATCTAGGGTGGCTTTCGGTAGCGTTTCGTAGGAACTCGACCTCCCTCCAGATATTCTACTAATTCTTGCCACACGGGTTCTTCCCGTTGTCGTAGTTTGAATTGTTTGTTGATTTAGCCTTAGCCAAGTAGTCTCGGGATGACGGATTATCACCCTAACGGGACGTGACAGATGATCGGTCGACGAAGTTATCCTTACCTTTCAGGTATTTAACCCACATAGTTGTATTCGCGCATTTCTAGGATCCAACTGGTCATCCGGGGAGATTTAGTTTTTCTCTTGAATATACTTGTGAGGGGTTGGTGATCCGTGACTATCGAGAACTGTGAGCCCCAGAGATAATGGTGGAAATTCCTACAGGTGAGAACTACAGCCAATGCTTCCTTATCGGTGGCTGAGTAACGGGTCTCGCAAGAATTTAATTTCTTTGCTTTGAAAAATACCCTATTGGACAGTTTGAACCATTGGTTGAATTTGACTTAGGATTCCTCCGACATGGGTGTTACTCGCGTCCGTCGTGAGGATGAAAGGTTCATGTATTTGCGCCCTAACCAGGACAGGTGCGTTAATCAGACACGATTTGAGATGTTCGAACGCGTGTCCCTCTGATGTCCTGACTCATTCGTCCAGGCGAAAGTGACTCGAGTTCTAGTTAAGTTGGTGAGAGGAGCAGCAACTTTCGCAAGCGAAGGAACATGTTTCCTGTAGAAACCACACATTCCTAAGAAACGTCGGACTTCCTTGATCGTTGTGGGAGCTTTCATTTTAGATACTGCTTCCAATTTTTCAGATCCGGTTTACTTCCTTCTGCTGAGATTCGATGGCCTAGGAAGGGGACTTCTTTTTGTCCGAAAGTACATTTACTGAGGTAAGTTTCACACCTTCGTGGTGAGGAGTTCGAAAAGTTGAGTAAGGCGCTCCAAAAGAAAGGGAAAGTTGGAGCCCATGGGATTAAGTCGTCCAGATATTTTTTGACCCACCCCTTTTTGGGAAGAAGAGGAGTTAATACTGAGGCCATTCGCCTGGAAAATATCGCGGGCGAGCAGTTTAGTCCGAACGGTAGACGCCCGAAAACGATATAAGGCCTCTTCCATTTGTACCCAAGTTGCATGAAACCAGTTCTTTCAGTTGGGGGGTTTGGGGTTCTGGGTTTAGGGTTGGGTTTCGCGTGTCACAAATGGAACGCAAAAACCCCGTTTTTTTTTTACAAAAATACTCAGCGTCGAGGCAAGAGAGAGAGAGAGAGAGAGAGAGAGAGAGAGGAGAGAGAGAGAGAGGAAAAGAGAGGGGAACAAAAGAACATAAGAACATAAGAAAATAAGGAAGCTACAAGAGGCCGCGAGGCCTACCCTTTGGGAGTTCCTGTAAGAGAGAGAGAGAGAGTAATAATAATAAAGTTTATTTCCCCCGGCAGTGGTTATTTTGTTACATACATTATTTTCAAGATAATCTATATGAAGCTAGACGTCCAGCCTCTGGCCCCTTTGCTTTTTTGGCTCAGTTCTTGCGGCTGGAACGTGACAGCGAGCCACGTTCTAGCCAATTTAAATCATTACATGAATTACTCATTAAGGGCTTGTTCTATGCAAAAAGTTTGTTATACAAACCCCCATTGATTTTTACAGCACTACTTGGATGTTGAATGTCAGCTCAATCCCACAATAATTAGGAGTAGTTTACGCTAATTACTCATTAAGAGCTTGTTTTACGCAAAAAATTCTTCCGACGACCCCCATTGATTTTGACAGCACTCTTGCATGTCAAATTTCAGCTCAAAACCGACAATATTTAGGAGTAGTTATACACTTTTGGCGGAAACTTGGTTCCACGGGTCTTATGGTAAGCGGGCAGCGGCGAAGCTCGCTGCAATTAATAAAAGCGAAAAGTGTGTGTGTATGTCTGTGTGTGTGTGTGTGTGTGTGTGTGTGTGTGTGTGTGTGTGTGTGTTGTGTGTGTGTGGTGTGTGTGTGTGTGTGGTGTTATAGGTTCCGCCCCCGTGGCGAAATCCTATCATATGGCACATTTTGGAACCAGGTTGACCAGGGAAGGTTTTAAGCCCACTTTGGGATGATCCGATAATTTTTTTCTTTTTTTTTTTGTAGCCTTTAGCGAGAATTGTGAAAAAAAAAGTGGGTTGCGAGAATTGAGGGAAAAACCCTTTATGTAGGGTGATGGGTAATGGATGAGTGAATGGGTGGGGTGAAAGGGTAATGGTGTGGGTGATGGGTGAGTGAATGGGTGGGGGGTGATGGGGGATGGTGAGGGAATAGATGGGGGGTGATGGGTAATGGGTGAGTGAATGGGTGTGTGGTGATGGGTAATGGGTGAGTGAATGGGTGGGGATGATGGGTAATGGGTGAGTGAATGGGTGGGGGTGATGGGTAATGGGTGAGTGAATGGGTTTGGGGGTGATGTGAATGGGTTGGCGTTAATACAACCTTTCTACATCCCCTGATTTCAGGAAAGTTAGAAGAGGCTATCTGGAGAGTCTCCAGATAGCCGGGAGAAATGTGTTTTGGGGGGCCGAAGGCCCCCCAATAGCCCTCCGCAGGAGCTAGCCAAAAATTCCGCCCGGAGGGCGGCTTTGCGGCTAGTAGCTACATAAATTAAATTACACAGTTTTGCATTAAAAATTAAAAAATATAAAATTATAAAATTGTAAAATAGAAAAATAATCGATATTAAAACATATATACAGGGAAAAGCTAATAAAAATAAAGGAATAAAAGCATTATTAAAAAAAAACCAATTATAAGTAAAATCATTATAAAAGGTACATATAGTTCTACCTAAGAATATACTATAACATTAAAAGAAAAAGTTCTATACTAAAATTCCTTTCCATCCCGAAGTACAAGTTTGAGTTTAGTTTTGAAAGACTGTAGGGTGTTAGCATCTTTAACTAGCGACGGGAGGCTGTTCCATAACTTGGGGCCCCTTACAGAGAGAGATCTGGCCCCCATGTCTGTGTTGGTCTTAGGGACGGGAGGCTGTTCCATAACTTGGGGCCCCTTACAGAGAGAGATCTGGCCCCCATGTCTGTGTTGGTCTTAGCGACGGGAGGCTGTTCCATAACTTGGGGCCCCTTACAGAGAGAGATCTGGCCCCCATGTCTGTGTTGGTCTTAGCGACGGGAGGCTGTTCCATAACTTGGGGCCCCTTACAGAGATAGATCTGGCCCCCATGTCTGTGTTGGTCTTAGGGACGGGAGGCTGTTCCATAACTTGGGCCCCTTACAGAGAGAGATCTGGCCCCCATGTCTGTGTTGGTCTTAGTGACGGGAGGCTGTTCCATAACTTGGGCCCTTACAGAGAGAGATCTGGCCCCATGTCTGTGTTGGTCTTAGCGACGTACAGGGGATCTCGCTGTCTGGTGGTGCTACCAGTAACGTCCCCTACAGTTGGAAAAGTCAGATTAGGATATAGATGGGTCATATACTTGAACATAGTGACCCCTGTGTCGTGAGTTATTTGGTCTTTAACATTCCAGCCATTGTAGTTCCTTCAAAATTGGAGTCACGTGATCGTACTTCCTGGCTTTACCATCTACTACTTTTGCTGCAAAATTCTGTAGTTTTTTAACATTGTTTAGGAGAGTTGTGTTTGCTGTTCCCCATATTACATTGCAATAATTAATAATGCTAAGTACAAGTGATTGTATAATTGCTGTGCGAGTATCCTTGTCGAAATATTCTTTTATTCTATTTACATACATTAGAGATCGGTTACTTTTTTACTCATTTCACATACATGTTTGGTTAAAAGTCATGTACCTGTCCATGTGTAGTCCAAGTTTTTTTTACATGTGTGGTGGGTTGAAGGGTTGTGCCGTGGTGCTGTATAGTGAGATTGTCGGGTATCTGGGATAATAGTTGATAGGTACCTATGAACATACACTGTGTTTTCTTAGTATTCAGGTTAGTAAACCATTTTTCAGAAAGTACAATTTGCTTTAGTAAGGTTTCCTGTGTTTTCTGAATGAAGGTGTCAAGGTTATTGATAAGGTTGTTGTGTAGGATTTGTGTGTCATCAGCGTATTGCACTAATTTCATTAGTGCAATAATATAAGTCATTAATATAATGCGACATATCATTCACGAAATGTTAACAATATTGGGCCAAGTATAGAGCCCTGCGGGACACCGACGTAACATGTAATTTCGAAGAAGTAGTGTTATGTAATCGTACTGACTGCGTTCCTCCCATTTAGGTAACTGTCAAACCAGAAAGTATCAATATTTGTGTTGTCAAGTTCCTTAAGTAGGATGGTGTGGTTGACACTGTCCAATGCTTTAGATAGATCGCATAAGGATAATAGTGACACGCGCTTCCTGTCCATGTAGTCATAAAGGTGGTTAGTAATGACAGTAAGGGCTGTTTCGGTAGATAATTAATTTATGACGAAAGCCATGCTGGTTGTTAGATAGGAGATCATTTGACTCGAGAAAAGTTGTGAGTTGAGTAGCAACAGTTTTTTCAATTACCTTAGAATAGATAGGGAGGAGGGAAATGGGGCGGTAATTACTGACATCATCTGTGTCTCCATTCTTGTAAAGAGGGGTAACGATGGCATGCTTCCACTGATTCGGAAAAAGACCGGTTACGATGGAGGTGTTTATAGTAAATGTCAAATAATAAGCTAAAACATAAAGTGAATCTTTAACGAATCGCAGGGAAATATTATCTGATCCAAACGATTTAAATGTTGTTTTAAAGGGGCTTGATAGTTAAGATGACTGTGTTCGTATCGACGGGTTGGGGCCGGACATGTTCTACTGACGAGGATACGCTAGCGTCTCTTGTAGTTACATTTTGGTCGGGGATGTTACGCAGGGACTGTTGTGTTTTTTTGTAAGTAGTTTCACCAACAGTTGCGAAAAAAGCATTAAAATCTTCCGCTTTACTTTTTTCAGCATCAGATGTGTTGGCATTAGACGCCTTTTTAGGGGGAGGGATTAGGTCCTTAATTCCAAGTAGCGGCAATGTTATTCTTAGAATTAAGTAATAGATCGTGATAGTACTCACTCCCTTGTTTTATCTATAGCTTGCTTTACATGTTTTTTTAGGTCCTTGTATTGGGCCTGCAGAGTGTGGCTCCTTCTGTGTGCTTTGAGATTACGTTCAGCGGTATTTCGTGTTGTTATTGCCTCCCGAATCTGATCGGTCATCCACGGGGCGGGGGGACGGCGTATTGCCTTTGTAACAAAGAAAAAAAAACTTTACCCATAATACTAAAATAATGTATATAGATACAAATCCCACTTTCGCAATAAAAGGGGATAAAATACAAACATTTCAAGTAAAAAGTAAAAAGAACCTATACAAAATAATTAGCTTAACACCAAAGGCCTCTTCCATTTGTGCCCAAGTTGCATGAACCAGTTCTTTCAGTTCAGGGTTGGGTTCTGGGTTCAGGGTTGGGTTCGCGTGTCACAAATGGAACGCAAAAACCCCGTTTTTTGTTTACAAACATACTCAGCTGGCGAGGCAATTTAAGAGAGAGAGAGAGAGAGAGAGAGAGAGAGAGAGAGAGAGAGAGAGAGAGAGAGAGAGAGAGAGAGAGAGAGAGAGAGATAACAAGAGAGAGATAACGAGAGAGATAACGAGAGAGAGAGATAACGAGAGAGAGAGATAACGAGAGGGAGAGAGATAACGAGAGAGAGATAACGAGAGAGAGATATATCGAGAGAGAGATAACGAGAGAGAGATAACGAGAGAGAGAGATAACAAGAGAGAGAGAGATAACGAGAGAGAGAGATAATGAGATAACGAGAGAGAGAGATAACAAGAGAGAGAGAGATAACGAGAGAGAGAGATAATGAGATAACGAGAGAGAGAGATAACGAGAGATATAACTCACCTAGCTGCTATGTGAAGGGATCATATCAAGTTTAAGATCGCGGGAACGCATGGCTCCACCAGCCATGTATTTCCTCTTTTATGCCTGTCTGACATCCTCTCGACTCGTGCATGCGGAAAACCCTTCACGAAAAGGGAAATAGGGCCCAAGGCGACCATTGTTGTTATGAACTGAAAACTCTACCCAAACTACCTCCATGTGATAGAGAAAGTCCGGGTTTTGCTGAGTCACTACGCGTTGCTCGACCCGTTCTCGTGCGCAATGGAACGCTGACTCTGGGTTCCGTAACTGGTTCTGAAATGTCCAAATGGAAGAGGCCTATAAGGTGACACCATCGCTGAAGGTGGTGAATTCACGGCTTTCGTCATCGAGTAATATCTGGAAGTATGCCTCGCGCATGTCTAGGGTAACATACTATTTTTGACCGCGGCTTGTTCTACCAATTCCTCTAATCTTGGAAGTAGGTAGATGTTAGTGGCGAGGTGTTTATTTATGTGTCGATAGTCTAAACACATTCTTTTACTACCATCCGGTTTATTTACCAAGACAATAGGTGACAACCATGCGGCCGTGGACCGTTCTATGATATTTCGGTCTTCCATGTCTTGCAGCATATGTGAAATGAGCTCTTTTGCTTTCTCGGGATAGCGATACGTAGGTCCTCGACTGAGTTGAGGGTCAGTCACTTTAATGTGAACCGGAGGACCGCTGCTAAGTCCTAATTCATTCTGGTCTAAGATGAAAAGAGGATCATTTTCTAGAATTACCTTTGTAACTCTTTTTGTTCTGAAACCGTCAGGTGTTGCCATTTTTGTCCCTTAATTAATTCTTTCAGCCTTTGGGTTTGGGTTCCTTTTGGTTGTAATCTATCGTTTCCCGGTAGTAGGACATTGTGTATTTCATGAGTGGAGTTGATTTTTGCAGATGGAGGAATTTCTACCTTTTCGTATGAACCGAGGATAGTGCCTTTGCGAAAAACCTTTTCCTTCTTGGTATTATTCGTGAAAGGGAAATAAATAGCACTTTCTGATGTCACTTGTTACTAAGTAGGGGTGACTATTTTTACTGACTCTTTCCTGAGGATAGATAAGTAGATCAGAACCTGGGATCTCTTTTACGTTGACCGACATAAACGTGGATTGGTAAGGGTTTATTTTTAACTGATTGAGAAGGCTAATTTGTGAGGATGCCCGTGACGGGCTCGCGAGTTCTACAGGATTTCTGTGTATTCTTTCGATTTTGTTTCTCTTTCGGCGAATATGATTAACTGCATGAGGGCTACCACCCAAGCGCATCGCTCTACTTTTCCCGTCCCATGTGAGGGTGGCCTTTGTGAGTATGTCACAACCAAGAAGCACATCACCGATGAGATAAGAGTCTGGGACAACTGGGAACCATTTTTTACATTTTTGTTCGTCACCGATTTCAATTTCCGCCCATATCATACCGAGAATTTTCAATGGTGTGTCTGTGATTCCCACGAGGTGAGGAGGATTCCGTCGTAAATTTATTTCCCCTCCGATTCGTTTTGCGGTACATTCTTTGATTAAAGTGTAACCACTCCCCGTGTCTACTATGGCTTCTACTATTTTCCCGTTGATATTTACATGGATAGTGGGTGAAATATCGTCACCGTCTAGTCATAATTGCTGCCTTGGGCTTTGGGCTTGGCTCGGGGTTTGAGTGTTACTTCCCTGGGCGCGTCCAGGACAACTACGATTTCCCCTCCGGCATCCGGATCTGCGACAATCGAAACAATGACCTAATGGAGGTTTTCTCCAACATTCCTGAAGGGTATGTGTTTTCGTCTGACAATAGGCGCAATACTTGCGAGTGGGTGTTTCAAATTGTGGGGGTCTTTCGGTTTTCTCTTGGGCCAAACGCGTCTTAAGTTCTCGGACTTGTTGTCTTAGCTCCTCCACTTCGTCTTTGGTGGTCTCGGGGTTTAGGAAGTGTATGGACCTATCGGTTTCTTTTTCGTCTAGCACTTTTCCTTCTTTCTTATGTGCTGGGATCATGTTAACCCTTGGAGTGTGTCTCTCTTCGAGCAGTTGGCGTTCGTGCTCTAGACGGTCTATGAATTTTTTAAGAGGATATCCTTCATCCAGGAATCCTTCTAATTTCTCTCGCGACGCGACTGGTAGGCCGTACCACAGTTTTCTCTTTATGGTCTTATCACGGTTTGGGAATTTTTCATTTGGGAATTTTGTCGCAATCACCGCATGTTGGCAAATAAAACGATGGGTGAAAGCTTGAAGAGATTCCCCCCAGTCGTAACCCATTGCCTCCAATTCCTGCCAGGCTCTATCAACACTCACTTCGGTGGCGAACTCGGTCTCGAAAAAATTTCTAAGTGCCGCCCAAGTTTCTACTTTATGGTTCGTTTGATAGTTGTGAATTAAGATTGAGAGTTCTGAGCTCACTCTCCCTTTTGCAATTTGGATGCGTGTCGCGTCGCTCGAGCTACATTGTTCTATTAATTCAAAGAACATTTGGAGGCGGGCCGTTGCGTCAAGGCCTTGTAGTTGATGTAACTCTAATACTGGAATATCTCGAGGTCTGGTGAGTCCCTCTTTCACGCTATTCATGGATAATTGAGGGGTATGGAAAGGGTTTGTTTGATTTAGCTGTGCTCTTAATTCATCCACTAAATCTCCTAACCGTCTCACTCTGTCTGCATCTTCTTCCTCCTCCTCCTCCGTTTTCACCTCGGGAAATATGGTATCTTCTCAACTCATGATGACGCTGGAGAAACACCTCTTATAGACGCGGGTAGGGACTCGATTCCCGTGTTCCGTCGGTCAACAGAAGGACACTCGGGTTTCCCGTGACTAATAGGTGTGGTTCTCCGCCGTTTCTGGTACATTCAGCCCGTCAGGGTGGCAAGGTTGGTAGAGACGTGAGTTCGCAATGTGCAGCGTCCCTGTGCATTCGGTCAGCGGTTCGAGTCCGCCTAGTTCATGCTGACGTGGCGGCGCTTTGTATAGTCAATAACCTTGTAGTTGGTACTTGCAAAGTGTCTAGATAGGATGAAAATCTTATCTTATCTTATCTGGTACATTCATCTCTAGATGACCCCTGATTACTGTTAACAGCTTGTCATTTACTTTATTTCTTCCCTCATTTATCTAATGAACGCCGTCGGATGCTAAGGTGTTTACGTATAGTGAGGTATTGAAATGTATGACTTGGTTGCTCCTTGAGTTCTTTATTCTCTTATTTATTGAATTTTGTACCTTATTATTGTCATCCGTGCTAATGGGTCCTCTTTCTGAATAAATGCGTGGCTCTATTAAACAGATGCACACTACCGCCTCACAATTCCTCTCTATTGTGCGCGTAATTTCCTTGATAGCGTCAGCAAGAGAGCCGGGATCTATGCCATCGGCAATATCGTTGCTACCGAGCCACAAAATGCACAGATCATGTGGCCATTCCAGGACACTATTTAGTCTATCATTTGAGAAAAAGGAATTTGCCCTTCCTCCAGGAGCTCTGAAAATCCTAATTTCAGTTTCTGGGACATCGAGTGATTGGGGAAGTTGACTGTGTCCTACCAATGAGACTTTGTACATATTCACTGAGGTTTTGACTTTGTTTAGTTATTTTTTTAGGTGAGATTCCGGTGCTGTTATTTGTAGGAAATAAAATTCCACCGCTTAGTCACCAGTGTGGTGCCAGGGTTTTTCTGTCACTGCCTTGTGAGTTTTGAATTTGATTGATAATTGTTAATCTCCACTGAAGGATATATCCTCTCGTTACATATAATGGCGATGAGTGATTTCATTTAGAGAAAAAATGCTGCCACCAGTTTCAAGCTGTTATTCCTATGGTCTAACTTTTGAACAGAACGTTAAAGTATAAAGATTAAGGTAGTTACGTGGATAATATTAGTGTACCGAGTTAATTCTGAATCTCTTCGGGAACCGTGGACAAGTATTTCCACAGCATCGTATATGTCACCTGGGGTTGAACAAAAACCTTACTATGTTAGTCTCATTGGGTATAATTCACACGAACGGTTACTCATCCTTACACTTATATATTTATGGTTTATCTTGGGGAAAGTCACTGGTGGACATAACCTGTTCCCTGATAGACTCTTAGGTCTATAGTCTAACCACAGACAGGATATCCATCTAAGCTAATCATGGAAAAATAGAGGAGGGAAGTGTGGGAGTAATGAACTGTTTGCGAGAAACGACCATGTGGATCACGTGCTCCACCTTGATGATTCCACACGCTGATTCCTTGACGGAAGGTGAGAGAAGAATCACTAGTTAAACCTTGGGACGATCGCTTGTTAAGCTACCTATTCAATTAATGAACACTCAACACAACCCATATATGGATATATATATATATATATATATCTCATCACAAGGGGAAGGGGGGGAGATGAATCTCGGTACACCTTACCTTGACGGAGGATGAGAGAAGAATAAGCCCTCGCGGTCTGCGTAGTGGGGAGAAGGAAAAATATCGCGGGAAATAAGGATGTTTGGATACTCATGAGAGACGTCCACGAAGGGGGTGTGAACCGTCAAACGACTCCTATTAGATGGGGAGGAAAAGATACTTACTAAAGTAGTAAGTATAGCAAAATTTCTTAATTTCATGAGGAAAATTTAATTGACAAGAACAGGTTAACGTTGGGTATTAAACCTAACCCACAGCCAGTGTCCGAACTGGTTTCCCACGGAGCGAGCTCTTTGTAGTCGACAGAAATGTTGGAAGGCTTTTAATTTTAACGAACTGCTTTAATGATCTGTTTGTCAATGTTTAAACCGGGTCTCTATTCTTATTCTTTTAAGTATTCTAAGAATCTAAGGGTACTGATCGATCTATCAGAGAGGGTAAGGGGAATATAGGGAGTTGTAATTTAGAAGCTACTGGTTCCCGCGAACTTAATACCTCACTTACTGTACCTCGTGGTGATTTCGCGCTTGGTGGGGGAAGGGAGGATGGGGGGGGGGGAGATAGGAATGAAGGAGGAAGAAAAAAAGAATAAGAAAGCGAACGAAAGGGGAGATAGAAATGAAAGAATTTGAAGGAAGTTATCCTTAAAAATAACCTTTTCAGTTACACACTGTGCTTAGTCTAAACTAAAGAACTAAATGGTTATTAAGGCCTTCCCATACCTCCTGTAGGATAATATTCCTCGGAAGGCGTGTGTCGGTAATTCCGGCATTACAACTTCCCTTCTGTTTCGATGCCATAATGACTTCACTGCACTGAACAAGTCTAAATAAGCATATAAAACAACGAAAAACAGGCGAAAACAGCTTAAACTGAACTTGTAAACAAGTGCTCCGACTGTCATAATATGTACCACGCGCTCCGACTGGCAGACACTTGTGTAAAGGCGCCGTCACATTAGCTCCTTTTCCGTCGATCTCAGACGACGAGTCTGACGAGTTCCGACGAGCCAACCATGAACGCATCCATGCACATTTTTAGCTAGTTATGCTTGTCAACGATTGAAAATATACATAAGTAAGTGTATAGCAGCGATAGCCTGCTTGGGTGTCGGAGCCATGTTTGTTTACATTCGACGTGCAAATAGTGCAGACGAACAGCTGTGTATTTACCTAGTTGTTTTACCTAGTTGTAACATACAGGAAAAGAGCTATGCTCGTACTGTCCCGTCTCCAAATCTACTATTATCCAGCTTGCCTTTGAAGTCCTGAATACTTCTTGCATTAATCACTTGTGCATCAAGGTTGTTCCAGGCTTCTATGCTTCTATACGGGAAGCTGTATTTTTTTTTTGTCCCTCTTGCATGTTGTCCTTTTCAATTTCTTCTCATGACCTCTTGCACTTCTATCGTCCGACACAAACAGATCTTCTCTATCAATTTTTTCCAGACCCATTGATGCTCTATACACTGCTATAAAATCTCTTTTTGCTCTTCTTTTCTCAAGAGTTGTGAGTTTTAGTATTGAAAGTCTTTCCTCATATGTTAAATCTCTCAGGCTTGGAGCCATTTTTGTGGCTGCTCTTTGTATTCTCTCAATCTTCCTTATATCCTTCTTTTTATGTGGTGACCAAATCACTGCCGCATATTCCAACCTTGGTCGATTCAAAAATGTTATCAATTTCTTAATCATCTCTTCATCCAGATATTTGAATGCCATTCTTATATTCCTCAGCAACTGATATGTATCTCCTGTGATCTTGTGTGTGTGTGACGCTGTGCAGTCTCCCGGGGTAGAAGCTTCAGCTAACACTAGAGGAGAGGAGGAGGAGGAGGAGAGGAGAGGAGAAGCGAGGAGAGGAGAGGACCTACGAAGCGAAACTTAAGAGAAAGAGGTCACAAGAAGAAGTCAATAAATTGTAATAAGTACTAATATTCAATACTTTAACCCACATACACACCTTCTACAACTAAATCACTAGCAACACAGGCTCCTACCTTATATATTTTAATATCTGATACATTAAAACTCCTTAAAACCAAAGCATTCCAAAATAAAACGAAAAAAATTATGTCAAGTTGACGATTCCAGCGGCGATAAGCGGTCTGATATGCCATTCTTGCCCGCAAATTTGTCTCGTGAATGGAGTCCGTTAAATCCGAAGTCCGTTAAATCGAGATCCGTTATATCGAGGTTTGACTGTATATATATATATATATATATATATATATATATATATATATATATATATATATATATATATATATATATATACAGTACTCAAAAGTATGCGGCGCCCTGCTCCCGCTCCCGCACAACAAACAATACAAGGGAATTTATAGAAAATAATGTATTATAATTACCTTTTAATACTTGGTTAGGTGGCCTTTTCTCTTCTTCACGGCTTGGAGACGTCGGGGTAGTGAAAGAGCTAGGTTTCTTAGGTGTGTAGGTTAGAGGTTTACCCAGGACTCACGGATGCCCTTTTCGAGCTTAGGTATGGAACTGACGTCTTTCCCCTGCAGATCCTTCTTGACCATGTGCCAGAGGTTCTCAATTGGGTTGAGGTCCGGGCTGTTACCTGGCCAATCCCTTATGAAGGGTACCATGCAGTCATCAAGCCACAGAGTGACAGATTTGGCAGTGTGAGCAGGAGCAGCGTCCTGTTGAAACACACTGGCACGTGTGAGCTCGAAAGAATCTGGCAAATATTCACAAAGCAGCTCCAGGTAAACAGCTTGATTCACTTTAAGGTTTTTAGGAAGCACAACAAGCTTGCCTAAACCTCTGCCAGAGAAACAACCCCACATTATAAGTGAATCTGGGTCTTTTACGGTGCTCTCCACATACCGTGAGTCGAAGGGGTCACTGCCTGGGCGACGGTACACTCGAGCTCCTCGGTTACATGTCACAGTAAATGTTGCCTTATCAGACCACAACACTGACAACCAGTCATCATCAGTCCAAGCAAGATATCTCTTGGTGAAGGTGACCCAGCAAGCTCTCTGCGCACGTGTAAGAAGTGGCTTCTTCAGTGGCTTGTGGCTAGTATAACCTAACTCATTCGTGCACTCGGCGAGATACGGTACGCACAGACACTGCACCAAACACTTCAGGGTTGTTTGCCTTCAATACCCTTGCTGTAACGCGAGGGGTACTCTCCAACGAACGTTTTAGAACGTTCACAGACCTTTGAGAAATCTTCCTGTGACGACCAGGCCGAAGTTTCTGTGATGGCGTTTCACCGCTGTTTTCCTCCCTGAAACGCGCCAAGTACTTCCTCACTGTTGACTTAGCCACACACAACAACTCACTTATTTCTTTCGTTTGGTGGTTTGCATTTTTTAAACCAATGATTTGAGCAATGGTTTCTTTGCTTAGTTCCTTGGTAGGTGCTATAATAAAAATATAATACCACAATCACCACTGATAAGTGCAAAACACAAGGCAGGGTCACGACTCACTGTATGTGGAGAGCACCGTAAAAGACCCAGATTCCCTTATGGTGTGGGGTTGTTTCTCTGGCAGAGGTTTAGGCAAGCTTGTTGTGCTTCCTAAAAACCTTAAAATGAATCAAGCTGTTTACCTGGAGCTGCTTTGTGAGCATTTGCCAGATTCTTTCGAGCTCACACGTGCCAGTGTGTTTCAACAGGACGGGGCTCCTGCTCACACTGCCAAATCTGTCACTCAGAGGCTTAATGACTGCATGGTACCCTTCATAAAGGATTGGCCAGGTAACAGCCCGGACCTCAACCCAATTGAGAACCTCTGGCACATGGTCAAGAAGGATCTGCAGGGGAAAGACGTCAGCTCCATACCCAAGCTCGAAAAGGCAATCCGTGAGTCCTGGGCAAACATCTCACCTGAACACCTAAGAAACCTAGCTCTTTCACTACCCCGACGTCTCCAAGCCGTGAAGAAGAGGCCACCCAACCAAGTATTAAAAGGGAATTATAATACATTATTTTCTATAAATTTCCTTATGTATTGTTTGTTGTGCGGGGGCGGGAGCAGGGCGTCGCACTTTGACGCGTATTATATATATATATCGAATATCTAATTATATATAATATATAATTATATATATATATATATATATATATATTATATATATATATGCCTCTTCCCCAGATGGAGAGGGCGATGAAACACCACACTCTGGTAAGAGCCCACCAGTTGGGAGGGATCCTCTTCTGCAGGATGAAGAGGCGATTGACGGTGAAGGTGGTCACGACGTGCGAACGGGGGGGGTGGCCCTGATGACCGCTTCAACGCGGTCCTCACCGAGAAGAAGCTCAGAAGCAGTCCTTCTGAGGCGGTGGCCAAGGACAGGAGGGAGTGTCCCACGACCTCCAAGGCAGCCTACTGGAGCCCGAGCGATCGGACTCCAAATAAAGCAACCTTGGATGCCCTTTGGGAACAGTTTTTGTCTTGTTTCAGTTTTCAGTGATATCATTCTATTTGTACTTCTCTGGGTGCGAAAGGAAAAATATTAGAACTTATTTTTCATATGTGCTAACTTTTGGTTTTCTTTTTTGCTTGTTTTGAAAAATTGTTGCTTCATGGGGGACCCCTAAGCAATGTCCGATTACAATAAAATTTGCCACAAATCTTTGTTTTATATTGCTCTGCTCTGCCACGCGGGACTGAGGGGCCCACCAGGGGCGGGGCACCTTCCTCTCTTCACTCTCCTCCTCTTCATCACCCGAGGACACACACAAGCCAGCCCCCCCCCCCCGACAGGTGTTACATATATATATAATATATATATATATATATATATATATATATATATATATATATATATAATATATATATATATATACATATTGTAACACCTGTCGGGGGGGGGGGGCTGGCTTGTGTGTGTCCTCGGTGAGTGAGGAGGAGGAGAGTGAAGAGAGGAAGGTGCCCCCCCCCGCCCCTGGTGGGCCCCTCAGTCCCGCGTGGCAGAGCGGCGCCCGAGTTGTAGAAGTCTGGCCTTAATAGCGAATACACGTGCCGCTCTGCTCCGCAGCCTCTTGCTATCCATCGTCGTTGAGTTGCTGCGTTTTGGTAGTTGTGAGTCTTTGTGTAGGAAGTTTGCCCTGCATTCACTGGAGTCAGTGAATAGCTAGAGGGTGTCTGAAGTTGTAGTATTTCTTGCGTAGTATTGAAAACACGTGGGTTCCACCATTTGGGTGAGGCTTTCGGGCTGACCACGTGCTAAGTTTAGTATTAACGGACAGAAGGCGGGAAACGAATGGTTACCGTGTTTTGGAGTTTTGGCTTGCACAGGAGACACTGACACACACACACATCGCCTGTACACTAATTAACCTTTGTTCTGCGAGGCCAGCTCATAACACGAATACCAGTTTTCCGTCCTTCTGGGCAGTGTAATGAGAAAGGTGGGAGGTGCACTCCAGTAATAACGTAACAGAGAGGAACTTTCCATCACCACTGTTTAACCGCCTATAGATATAATCGCGGTAGCATTTTGCAGCGTTACGTAGCATATTTCTTCAAGTATCACTTAGAGTGGAGGTGAGAGCAGAGGGTGCTTTCACTCTTGTTTGCTTAGTGATACAGCCTAGGCTGTAATCGGTAGTATACTTTTGTATTTGAGCAGGAGAGTAGAAGGGAGGGTTACGGCCCCTCTCTTTCTCTGGATAGAAGCTGGAGGGCTTCTGTCGGTTCACGGTTAGTGAACAGTCTGTTGCGTTTGAGTCGTAACAGTGGCAACCTTGCCAGGATACTTGAAGTGTGCTGCTACGTTAACACTGTCTTGAAGTGTAATATGTTTTGTGTTGTTTTGTGATGTCCTTTGTACGTCAGTTGAGTCCAGCCTAGTCCACTATGCCGTCTCCTGTTGGTTCACAAGAGGGTTCCCGACCAACGTCTCCCGAGCACGTGTCTTTACTAGTGCGGTATGTAATGTTAGGAAAAGGGCTCCCGTAGGATTTTTGTGCTAAAATTGATTTTTTTGCAGTTCTGGCTTCTATAGGTATCAGATTAACAGAAAAAGATGGGGTCCCAATTTTCAGACCCCTTACCCCCCTTTTGGGGGGTCACTTCCCTTTTGGGGCCCCCCGGCACTGACCATGCACCTATCTCCGCCAATAATTGACCGATTTTCATAATTTGAGTGTCATTTTGTAGGTTTTCAGGTATGCCGAGTCGATTTATAGCACTCAAAAAGCAACCGGAAGTGTCCTTATAGCACTTCCGGTTCAGATTTAGCACTTCCGGTTCAGAGTATAGGGTCTAACTCCATTTTTTCTTTTTCAGGCATGTTGAAGAAGCAATTTTGAGCTCAGTCAGATATACCCTGTGAACTGAGATCGTGGTAGTATCGCCAATATGTCGGAGGAGGACGGAGTTTGCGTGATCTGTAAAGAAGGTGCCACATCAAAGAAGCGATTGGTGAACAATCCGGTCATGGACAGATGAAATTTTACAACACTGTCAAGAGAGAGTGTTCTCTTGGTGATACTGAAAGTGACATCATAGACTACTAAATTACTTGTCAGGTTTAAATGAAGGAGAACTCAAGTACGTTCGGTATCATAGTGAATGTCGGAAAACCTATCGTCAACAAGAACAAGATTGTACGTCTTAGGAAGAGATCCCGAACGATTCACCTGTCTGCGCTCCACGAGGACCGGGGCGACCTTCAAGTGCTGTGGATCTGTTCGGCCAAAGCGGTCAAAGACTATTCCAAAGGAACAAGTGTGTCTATTTTCCAACTGTGACTTCTGTCCCAAGAATGACTCAGAGCCACTGCACCGTGTTCTTACTGACTCAATGGGTAAAACACTCCTACAGATCAAGCAGAAAACCCCAGATGACCATGTTAGAGTTTCAGTAGCGGATCTTGAAGAACCCGGCGACGCATCAGCTCTTGAAAAGCACTATCATCGGACATGTTTGCGCTCTGCACAGCGAATATCAACGAGGACAGATCACAGTAATGTGCCACTCATTCGCTCAGTATGTGATGCACAATTGGTCCTCGCTATCAAAACACCTTGAGTGACGAGGATGTTACACTGAGCATGGCTGAGGTAAATGATGCCTACATGTCAATTTTGAAAAGATACCGTGTGGATGTAAATGAGAGTGAGAACTATGGAAATACCTCAAAAAGACTCATCAGCGAGCGCCTTCCAGAAGTGAAGTTGTCACATCACTAAGACGGAATGAGCCTGACGTCTTGTGCTCTCCACTGCAGTCACGATGGCCATGGATTACAGGTCCTCAATGATGAATGAAGATGAGATAGTTGGTCACCTGATAGAATGTCGCCAACCTCTGCGAGAAGAGATGCTGCAACAACGCAGTTGGTCGTTTTAGGCAGCTTCAGTAATTTTGAAAATCCGTCTTTACTCCAGTTCTTCATGAGTCACCTCCTCTTTGGTAGCCATGTTGTCAAAGTGTCCGGAATACGAGACCAGGAGGTGGACAAAACTGTCGACGTTTCATGCCAGTTCCTTGTCCAAAATACTCGGACTGATCGCCAGGTGAAACATCAGACAAAGAAAGACAGTGCCTTCCGACAAACAGTCAGGACCCCTCTGTCAATCGGTCTTCCCCTTGCTGTTCATTCTAGAGTGCGTGACAAGAATCTTGTTGAAAACCTCTCAGCTGGTGTATATTGGAAGTGACTACACTTCACATCATTGACTTAGAGAAAACGAGTTGAGCAGAGTGTTCTCCAGCGGATGAAGGAGGCTGGTGGATTTTGTCTCCCAAACTTTGTCAAGAAAGGCCTGAACACATGGTTTGCGATCGATAATATTGACCTCTTGGAAGACACACCGACGGGGCAAGGAACCTTCCATGGCACAGTGGTTGTCATGTTCCAGCAAGATAAAGATGGAGAGTTCATGAACCGACCACTTGAAATACCAGAAAAGCTTCTCTCACAAAAGTCTCTGGCCTTTGACGTGAACATGGTGCAAGAACCAGTCATCAAAACCACTCCATTGAGATTATCGGTCTATGAAATGGGAAAGAGGAAGAATATTCTGAGCAAAGACTTCACTCACACCTGGGCACTTGCAAACTACCTTGGAGCTGATGATGGCACGGATATGATTGTGGATTTCACTGAAACTGAGTCAGCGAAGGAACAAACACAGGACAGTGACATGCAAAGGAATCAGGAAGAGTGCCCCCATGAGAGCACTCCAGTCGACGCTATACTATCAGTCAAGGAACAAGCAAAACAACCAGGGAAATTGGTCAAGAAAGATGTGATGCCAACTTGGGCTGCTACCAAATCTCTGCTGTTATCCCAGTCATCCGACAGCCCAACACGCACGAATGTAGAGGTGATCGCTCCATTATTCAAGACCACACCCACTGACTATGGGACTCTTTACACTGTTCTTCGGTTAGCCCAGGGAATCTCTGCCACTGTCATTGGTCCACAGAGAAAAAACTTGATAACACTGGACCTGGACCTATATTCACGTGCTTTGAAAATTCAGCAGTCAGTTGGGGACACCAATTGGATCCTAAGGGCAGCGAGCTCTCCATATTGCATTTGCTGCTTACATGCTCTCGGGAAAACGATAGATGGCAGTGGCCTGGATATATGTGCCATTGAAAGTGGTGCATACACATCAGCAGCCCTTCGTGGGATCTTCAGTGGCAAAGCATACAAAAAGAGGCATCGAATACCACATCACAATCAGTCTAGGAATTATGATGATGCGGTTGATGTCATATTATCCACTCTTTCAAAAGGCCCAGTTAGTGTCCGGTGCAATGCTTTCAAGGGCAAGCTTCATTCACGTAACCCGATATGACTGAAGACTATGAATATGTCAGATCATGGTACGCTGGAAATGTGAAGCCACTGGAGGAGGATGAAAACATGGAGAGTTGCAGAATTCCTTTCAGCATACCTCGATCAAGTGGAAAGCCTTCTTCATTTCGTCAGCTCTTGCCGCTCAGGGGACTGGCAGAGTTATCTTGCTTCCTTGGAGAACCTGATCAAGTATTTCTTCGCACGGGATCTTCTAAATTACGCTCGACTGATGCCTGTCCATCTTGCACAAATGAATGCGCTGGAAGATAATGAGCCTGAAACATGGAATGCATTGATGTCCGGTGACTTTGTTGTTGCAAAATCAGAGATACCCTTCACGAATCTCGCCACAGATCAGGCACTCGAACAGGAAATCAAGAAACTAAAGGGACACGGTGGTATGGTAGGACTCAGCAGAGATGAAGCTGCTCTCAATCGACTCGTCACCACTACACCTTGCCTTGCCCGTATCGTTGACGAGTATCTTGAGAGCTTCCCAAAAGTTTCCAGGGCATCCGAACGCACAGAGCAGGAACAGAGCACAGAACAGGGACCAGCTGTCTGGACAGATTGCACTGAGGTCAAGAGAGAATGCCATAAAGATCCGTCAATCAATAGAGTTGCACTGCACAGACAACCCCTTCAGAGTGAAGACACCATTGAAAAGTTTAGTTTCATCAGCTCTTGTGCCAAGAGGTAGCAAAGCATGATATTCTGCATTATGCAGAAAAGGGTCAGAAGCGATTCGAGGAGTCGTTGTGAACGTCTGACTACCACATCAAATCTCTCGGTTTGGGACAAGATGAAGAAGCTCAAGTTGAAGGCATTCTCAAGTTGGATGGATAAATCAAAAGTACGCATTGGAGATAAAGTCATCAAATTGCGTGAGGATCGTAATTTACTGGGCAGATTTCTCATTGTTCAGGGAAGCCGACCAGGTCTAGTGCCAAAATTCGAGGAAATAATTGGCAAGTACGAGATGTCAACAGTGCCCCGCTCTCTGTGTGCTGTTGATAGATCTTTGTACATCCCAACTGACAAGGCCAGTCTGATGCATGCAGTTGGAAGATGCCACGGTTGAATCCCTTGATGTTCCTCCAGTACCAGACATAGGGCAGGAAGATCCTCCAGTTAAAGTTCTCATCATTGATGCAATGGGTGTACTTCAGAGTATGACAAAGACGCCAAATATGCTGAAGATTTCACACCTTCAGGATGCATTCAACAAACGCATAGAGACAATGATGACAAGCTATGATGAGGGGCGTGTTGTGTTGATCGATACTTGGATCTGTCGTTGAAAAACAAGACCCGCAGAAGCGATCAACCACATCCATTGAGTACGAAGTCATCCGAAATGAAGTGTCCATTAAGGAGTTACTTTCAGCATCAAAAACAAAGCGGAAGCTCACATGCTTGTTTGGCCAAGGACTGCTGACTATTTCGCAAGCAAAGATTCATTCGTGCTCGTTGTCGTGTACGATGATCATATCAAGGGACTAGGTTTGGGTATGCTCATACACATGAAGAGGCTGGACACATTGATTCCAAACCAAGTACTTGCCTCTACAAGCCTGTGGTGCTGCCAGAAAGATCTGCGTATGGTCGCCCGACACTGACGTACTCCTGCTCCTTCTTGATCTTATCGCCTCCAGACAGATAGCATCTACTATATCCTTGAAGTTTCATACAGGCAAAGGAAAGAAGAAACGGGAGATAGACATCTTTGAAAGAGTGCAGGTTATTGGCCGTCGCAAATGTCAAGGACTTCTTGGGACTCCACAACTTCTCAGGTGCTGATTGGGGAGGCAGATTCATAGGAATTTCAAAGAAATCATGGGTAGATGCATACCTAAAGCTTGATGATGATGACCCTGCCATTGACTGCTTCAAAGCATTAGGGTGCATTTCTATTCCTGCTGAGTGGTCAATGACGAGCTTCCCACGCAGTGTGAAAGCGTTGGAGACTTTTGTGTGTCATGTCTACAGTTCAAAAGGTCCAGCAACCCTACCATCACTCAGGTGGGAGCTGTTTCGGTCAAAGAACTTGGAAGGGAAATGCTTCCACCAACTCGTGCTGCATTGCTTCCCCATATCATGCGTGCAAACTACATGACAATGCGGGACAAGTCATACCCTGAAAATTGTCCAACCTTCCTGCAATGAAAAAATGGATGGAAATTGGAGAAAGGCGTGTATGTTCCACTGACATGTCTTGCCCTGCCTGCCCACAAGCTGTAGTTAACTCGTCAAATGTGGCTGCAAAGTAGGATGCAAGGGAAATAGGTGTAGCTGCTTGAAGAATGGCCTGCCCTGTACTCCTCTCTGTAAATGCTATGGCAGTGATTGCGCAAACGCTATTCGGGAGGACATTTCAAATATGGACATTGATGAATAACTGATTGATTTTACTTCCGATTTTGACAGTATCGCAAAATCGGACGTATCGCTAAATACTAACGCGCTTTGGGTGGATGGTTGGGCGCAGGGGTGGTAACTTCGCCAGTGGAACTCCACTGTCTGTCTTAAGCCAGAATAAAGAAGGAAAGACAACCCTGTTAACATTATTTAAGTATGCCTAGATAAAACGTGGCATGGAAAAGTAGCTTAGACGGCTTTCGTAATAGAAGCGGGTGAGAAAACAACGAAAAATAGAGGTTTCGGTTATACCAAATCTGGACGTGATAGAGAAATTTAGATATCAGACCTGACATCAGCATCAGCAATTTAGTAGGAATCAGTAGTTCACGTGTCTGTAACAAAGAAAATGTTGAAATTTGTTGCTTAGTGTTACCAGAGACCAATCCTGGGGTGCCAAAAGAGGGATGGACCCCCCAGAAAGGGGGTGAGGGGTCTGAAAATTGGGACCCCATCTTTTTCTGTTAATCTGATACCTATAGAAGCCAGAACTGCAAAAAAATCAATTTTAGCACAAAAATCCTACGGGAATACATGGCATACCACACTATACCGCCCGTCCCACCCCACAGTCCGCTCCCTCGTCTGGCGGGTGGCCGTGGTGACAACTCCGGTATAATGCACTCCACGCCTGTATACCAGGGAGAGTTGTCGACGGAGGCTCTGTTGCAGCTGGAATTCAGGAAGTTGGAGGCAGAGGAGAGAAAAGCGGAAAGGCAGTGGCAGTCTGAGGAAGCGGAGAGACAGAGGCAGTATGAGCTGGAAAAGTCTCGCTTGGAGTTCAGTGCCGCCACTCGTATGTCGCCTCAGGTGCCGACGCGGGAAGACACTGCCGAGATGAGGCTCGCTAGAAGTCTCAAGCTAGTTCCAGCTTTTGACGAGGCAAAGGTGACAGAGTGGTTTAGGAGGTTTGAAAAGCAAGTTCGAGAGTTTGAGTGGCCTCGTGACTGGTAGCTAATGTGTTGCAGGGAAAAGCCCTGGAGGCCTATGATCGCATGGACGTGAATGACCTGGAGGATTATGATGAATTTAAGACATCAAGGTGTACGAACTTCGGCTAGAAGCATACAGGCTGCAGTTCAGAGGTGCTCGGTTAAGGGCGGCAGACACCTACGTAGCCTGTGCTAGGTATCTGGAGGAGACTCTTGGCAAGTGGCTAATGAGTGAGGATGTGGACTCCTTCAAAGACATCAAGGAGTTAATCCTTATGGAGCACTTTACCAACATAGCTGACAAGGACATAGATGCTAAGGTTAGGGAGAAACGCTTTAAATGTTTGAAGGAGGCGGCAACGTGGGCCGATGACAGTCTTAGCTCTACGAGGGTCGGTGCTCAAGGTGGGTTGTACTACTCCGTACTCTCGGGAGAGGACTGCTGGAGGAGCAGCCTCTGTGAATAAGACCGCTTGTCAGTATGTAACGAGAGAAATTACATTAATAGGGAAAGAGATGAAATAACTTATAAGTATCAATAAGCTAACGAGTAATTTTCCTCCACTCCTCAGTCCTGAATCACTGGTTAGGGAGAAAGGCTTATATTTTAAGCCAGTAGTAATTAGCTACGTAGCGAAACGAAGTGAGAAGGGGAGTTCAACATTAGGATAACCTGAGAAGCAGCCAGACGCTCGCTGAGTTTAAGTCGCCTGTGGGGAGGTGATATTCTCGCCCTTGTAAAGGGTCCCAAGGTAGGAGCCGTTGGCGGACCTGGTGGCCAAGCGGTCCCGAATTAGCAGAAGGTGCAACTACAGCGTATTACAGCCAGCCGTGTGAGGCCAAGGAGAGAGAAGGGAACAGAAAAATGAGTGCGAGGGAAACTTTGGAAGTGGGATAGACTACATTAGTATAGGATAACGGCTTGAGCATTGTATGTGCGTATCGTTAAAGTGGTTACAGTGCGACTGAAGTTACCAGAGATAACAAACTACATTAGGATAACGACTTGAGTACTACGCGTGCGTATCGTTAGGGGATAAGAAGACTTAGTATTAAGACAACTTGTGTATGTATAATTATTAGAAAGTGATACAGCAAAGGGAGAAATATATAATGATTTTTTATTAACGAATTATTATTTAGATCCAAACAGTACTTACTTATTTTTCACATCTTTTATTTTTATTAATTTATATATTTTTTTTCCCACTTGATGTGGGTGGTGGCAGCAGAGTAACCAGGACTGTGGAACACACACTCAAAGTGGGCACTACATAATGATGACAGCGGTTTGGATCCATTCGATGGATCCGCGTAGCTACGTGCTGACTAACGTTAGTTAGTTTTTTTTTTGTCAAGTGCCAGTTACCTAGTGATCACATACTGTACAGTATGGTGTGTACAGAGTATAGGTGTACATATAGGTGTATAGAGTAGCGTTTGTGACTATGACTAGTTCGCTCAGACCGTGAAGGAAGATGATACTAACGTAACAGTAGGCCGGGTTACCCACATGCTAACATAGACACTGATAAAGACATTAGTGATGGCCTGGAAAAGCCCGAAGCGGAGTAGTGAAAGGGTGCAACATGAAACGTGCACACCACAGCCCGCCGTGACAATGAAAGTGATTGGGTAGCGCTATGCGGTGTTTAGGGGGGAGTAGGATGCGTAAAGGTAGTTGGATGTGGGTATGTGCCACACATCCAGTGTGGGCAGTGGGGAAAAGTAAGGTGGATGGGATAGTGATGTCGAGGGGATGTGGATGGGGTGATGAATGGTGGATAGGAGGCTTGTTTTCCCCACTTAAAACAAAGTAGGGCAGGGTGTCATTAAAAGGTGCGGTTTAAAGGTTTGGGGACCAACCTACTGTTAATTTTTTAGGATAGAGGTAAAAAGCTCAGTAGAAACTAGACGCCCTAAAGAAGCAAATTTTCGGGGGTTCGTGGGGAGCAATGGCCCCCAAAGTTTGAGTGGGAGTAATTGGAGGGAATTGTACACTAACACCATTAGAGAGATGAGGCCAGTGAAGAGATACGTGATTTATAATGACAAAAAAGTTTTAATTTAGTGAGTAGAGATTAACTTCACACTTTTTTCGGAGAAGAGAAAAAGAGGAGAGAAGGTCCCCTAGAAAGAATGTAAAGGTAAGAAATTCTTTCTTTAGAGGGTGCACACAGTTTACACTGAACACTGAACCGTAGGTTGGGGTTAGACCCAAGGGTTGGGGTTGGGGTCTGAGCTTTGCCGTTTTGGTGATAGACGCAGGAGTAGTATGCCTCGCAAAGGGGGATACAGTGCCCTTTGCCTATCCCCAAAACCTTTCCCCAAACCCCTTCCCAAACCTTGAGCCTTTCCCAAGATTGAGGGGAGGAGAAATCCCGGGCTGATTCTCCCCACGCACCACGCCCCGGGTTAGTGGGTAAGAAATAACCATTAAAGTAGAGGGGCGAGTCAGTCGCGACTTATGGGTTCGACGTACAAATAAGAGAGGAAGTGAGAAGGTTCTCATTTCAAGGGAGGAAAGGGTTACATTTAATACGTATTTCCCCCCAAATGGTTTAAACGTTTGGGAGGGAAGTGATAGTTAAAAATACTACTATTCATTTGTTGTAAATTATTTGGGAAAAATTTGGGTTGTGCGGGATGAGAATTTTGTTTTTGGGTGATAGAAGATCCTAGTGAATTTATAGAAAAATTTTTTTTTTTTTTTTTTTTTTTTTTACATCACAAGGAACGGGCCCAAGGGGGCAACAAAAAGGGTAAAACCAAAGCCCGCTTAGTTTCCAGTCCCTTTTAAAAAAAACAGTAAAAGAATAAAATAAAAAAAAGAGGGGTAGGGCCCAAATTGTTCGGGAGGGGTCTTTTTTACTTTCTTTTTTTAAAAAAAG
>JACEEZ010011418.1:0-2500 GCA_016584305.1 Chionoecetes opilio
TTTTGATAGTTAGTAGTGTGTAGTTCAGCAGATACCTTCGTTATAGACCCAGGGTAGCCTGGTTCTGTTATCCCTATGTATTCCTATGTTTTCCTCCTCCTCCTCCTCCTCCTCCTCCTCCTCCTCCTTCTCTTACATGTAGTTTAATAGTCAGTAGTCTGTAGTTCAGCAGATACCCTCGTTATAGACCCAAGGGTAGCCTGGTGTCTGTTATTCCTATGTATTCCTATGTATTCCTCCTCCTCCTCCTCCTCCTCCTCCTCCTCCTCCTCCTCCTCCTCTTACTGTAGTTTAATAGTCAGTAGTCTGTAGTTCAGCAGATACCCTCGTTATAGACCCATAGCTAGCCTGGTGTCTGTTATTCCTATGTAATCCTTTTCCAGAGAGAGAGACTGAGAGAGAGATAGAGATAGAGAGAGAGAGAGAGAGAGAGAGAGAGAGAGAGAGAGAGAGAGAGAGAGAGAGAGAGAGACAGAGAGAGAGAGGCGTGTGCTATTTCAAAAGGAGGGAGAGAGAGAGTGTATTCCTATGTATTCCTATGTATTCCTATGTATTCCTATGTATTCCTATGTATTCCTATGTATTCCCATGTATTCCAGCAGGACACCAAGGCCAGAGCTCAGCGGTTTGGAATACCACTAACAGAGGAAGCTAAGAAGGAAGTCAGAGGGGCCAGATTTGAGATCAGCAGTAATGGTGCTACAACTGAGGTGTGTGTGTGTCTGTGTGTGTGTGTGTGTGTGTGTGTGTGTGTGTGTGTGTTGTACCAAAGGTGGGCATTCCGCAATTTTAGTCCGCAATTCCGCAATTTTAGTCCGCAATTCCGCAATTTTTGTCCGCAATTCCGCAATTTTTGTCCACAATTCCGCAATTTTAGTCCGCAATTCCGCAATTTTTGTCCGCAATTCCGCAATTTTAGTCCGCAATTCCGCAATTTTTGTCCGCAATTCCGCAATTTTTGTCCGCAATTCCGCAATTTTTGTCCGCAATTCCGCAATTTTAGTCCGCAATTCCGCAATTTTAGTCCGCAATTCCGCTGGGTAATTCGGTTGCGGAATTGCGCAATTACGGATGCCTGAAAAAAATGCAGAATTGGGGGTTGCGGACAGCCAAAATTTTGAAACGCAATGGCAATAATTGTGACGGTGACCACCTTCAAAGTGGCAAGTGCCCGCGTGAACATAAGTGCCCACCAAATATTGTGGAGACGACACTGCCAACTGCCAACTTGCCAAGTGTAGCACAGTCACTCAGTCAGTGTGTGCTGGAACTTGGGATTGAGAGCGTGTACACTGGCCGTGTGTGTGATTAGTTGCCAACCTCCACATGCTGAACCAGAAGAAGTGGGAGGAGGAGGAGGAGGAAGAGGAGGAGGAGGAAGATTAGTAGATTACTTAGATGAGTGATTACTAGCCAGTAGACTGTGAAGTGTACAAGTAAAGAAAAACACTACAAGAGACAAAGACTTAATTGTGAAGGACAAGTAACAAGTAGAGACAGAAACAATAACAAGACACAAGTATTAAACACTGATAAACAGTCTACACACATTTTTTATTTTAATTGTAGGTGTTTAAGAGTCTACACACATTTTTTATTTTAATTGTAGGTGTTTAAGAGTCTACACACATTTTTTATTTTAATTGTAGGTGTTTAAGAGTAGACATTTTTTATTTTAATTGTAGGTGTTTTAAGAGTCTACACACATTTTTTATTTTAATTGTAGGTGTTTAAGAGTCTAACACATTTTTTATTTTAATTGTAGGTGTTTTAAGAGTCTACACACATTTTTTATTTTAATTGTAGTGTTTAAGAGTCTACACACATTTTTTATTTTAATTGTAGGTGTTTAAGAGTCTACACACATTTTTTATTTTAATTGTAGGTGTTTAAGAGTCTACACACATTTTTTATTTTAATTGTAGGTGTTTAAGAGTCTACACACATTTTTTATTTTAATTGTAGGTGTTTAAGAGTCTACACCAACATTTTTTATTTTAATTGTAGGTGTTTAAGAGTCTACACACATTTTTTATTTAATTGTAGGTGTTTAAGAGTCTACACACATTTTTTATTTTAATTGTAGGTGTTTAAGAGTCTACACACATTTTTTATTTTAATTGTAGGTGTTTAAGAGTCTACACACATTTTTTATTTTAATTGTAGGTGTTTAAGAGTCTACACACATTTTTTATTTTAATTGTAGGTGTTTTAAGAGTCTACACACATTTTTTATTTTAATTGTAGGTGTTTTAAGAGTCTACACACATTTTTTTATTTTAATTGTAGGTGTTTAAGAGTCTACACACATTTTTTATTTTAATTGTAGGTGTTTAAGAGTCTACACACATTTTTTTATTTTAATTGTAGGTGTTTAAGAGTCTACACACATTTTTTATTTTAATTGTAGGGGTTTAAGAGTCTACAACACATTTTTTATTTTAATTGTAGGTGTTTAAGAGTCTACACACATTTTTTATTTTAATTGTAGGTGTTTAAG
>JACEEZ010011418.1:10000-25000 GCA_016584305.1 Chionoecetes opilio
TGCTGATATCACTGCTAATCCCACTATCCAAGTCGTTGATGTAAATCAAAAATAGTAATGGGCCCAAAACAGACCCTTGTGGAACTCCACTTGTCACCAGTCCCCATTCAGATTTAGAACCATTAATTGTAACCCTTTGTTGCCTATTACTTAGCCAAGCTGATCCAATGAAGAACCTTCCCATCTATACCATGAGCCCTAACCTTATTTAAGAGTCGCTCGTGTGGTACTTTGTCAAATGCCTTACTAAAGTCCAAATATATTATATCATAATCCTTATAATTATCTGCCGTCTCATAAACTTTCCTATAAAAACTCAATAAATTGGTGAGACATGACCTACCCTTGGTGACTCCATGTTGTGAATCATTGATCAAACTATGTTTATCTAAGTGCTCTCTAAGGTTTTTTGCAATAATAGATTCCAATAATTTACCCACCACTGACGTTAGACTTACGGGTCGATAATTTGACTTTAGTCCTCTGTCTCCCTTCTTAAATATGGGAACAACATTTCCTTTCCTCCACAATAATGGCACATCGCCTATCTCAACCCATTTCCTAAAAATGTGCACTAACGACTCACTAACAACCTCCTTGCATTCCTTTAATACCCTGGGATACACTTCATCTGGTCCTGGCGATTTAAAATTCTTCATTTTATCTATACCCTCTTCCACCATTTCCCTAGTTATCACAATATCTTTGAGTTTCTCCTCATCGCTTCCTTGGAACATCTGGTCACTATCAGGTATCTGCTGTGTATCCTCCTCAGTAAAAACACTTCAGGAGGATACACAGACGATGCCTGATGGTGAACATTTAGCCTACTAGAACAAAATGGATTTCCTTAGATTTTGGGTTCCTTAGAAATGTCCTCAGGCCTCAATGTCCTTGCCATCCGGACATTGCCTTGGCCGTGGCAACCCTGGTTCACTGTAACATTGCCTTGGCCGTGGCAACCCTGGTTCACTGTAACATTGCCTTGGCCGTGGCAACCCTGGTTCACTGTAACATTGCCTTGGCCGTGGCAACCCTGGTTCACTGTAACATTGCCTTGGCCGTGGCAACCCTGGTTCACTGTAACATTGCCTTGGCCGTGGCAACCCTGGTTCACTGTAACATTGCCTTGGCAGTGGCAACCCTGGTTCACTGTACCATTGCCTTGGCAGTGGCAACCCTGGTTCACTGTAACATTGCCTTGGCCGTGGCAACCCTGGTTCACTGTACATTGCCTTGGCCGTGGCAACCCTGGTTCACTGTAACATTGCCTTGGCCGTGGCAACCCTGGTTCACTGTAACATTGCCTTGGCCGTGGCAACCCTGGTTCACTGTAACATTGCCTTGGCAGTGGCAACCCTGGTTCACTGTAACATTGCCTTGGCCGTGGCAACCCTGGTTCACTGTAACATTGCCTTGGCAGTGGCAACCCTGGTTCACTGTACCATTGCCTTGGCAGTGGCAACCCTGGTTCACTGTAACATTGCCTTGGCCGTGGCAACCCTGGTTCACTGTAACATTGCCTTGGCCGTGGCAACCCTGGTTCACTGTAACATCAGGGTTGCCTTGGCCGTGGCAACCCTGGTTCACTGTAACACCAGGGTTGCCTTGGCCGTGGCAACCCTGGTTCACTGTAACACCAGGGTTGCCTTGGCCGTGGCAACCCTGGTTCACTGTAACATCAGGGTTGCCTTGGCCGTGGCAACCCTGGTTCACTGTAACATTGCCTTGGCCGTGGCAACCCTGGTTCACTGTAACACCAGGGTTGCCTTGGCCGTGGCAACCCTGGTTCACTGTAACACCAGGGTTGCCTTGGCCGTGGCAACCCTGGTTCACTGTAACATCAGGGTTGCCTTGGCCGTGGCAACCCTGGTTCACTGTAACATTGCCTTGGCCGTGGCAACCCTGGTTCACTGTAACATCAGGGTTGCCTTGGCCGTGGCAACCCTGGTTCACTGTAACATCAGGGTTGCCTTGGCCGTGGCAACCCTGGTTCACTGTAACATCAGGGTTGCCTTGGCCGTGGCAAACCCTGGTTCACTGTAACATCAGGGTTGCCTTGGCCGTGGCAACCCTGGTTCACTGTAACATCAGGGTTGCCTTGGCCGTGGCAACCCTGGTTCACTGTAACACCAGGGTTGCCTTGGCCGTGGCAACCCTGGTTCACTGTAACATCAGGGTTGCCTTGGCCGTGGCAACCCTGGTTCACTGTAACACCAGGGTTGCCTTGGCCGTGGCAACCCTGGTTCACTGTAACATCTGGGTTGCCTTGGCCGTGGCAACCCTGGTTCACTGTAACATCAGGGTTGCCTTGGCCGTGGCAACCCTGGTTCACTGTAACACCAGGGTTGCCTTGGCCGTGGCAACCCTGGTTCACTGTACATCAGGGTTGCCTTGGCCGTGGCAACCCTGGTTCACTGTAACATCAGGGTTGCCTTGGCCGTGGCAACCCTGGTTCACTGTAACACCAGGGTTGCCTTGGCCGTGGCAACCCTGGTTCACTGTAACACCAGGGTTGCCTTGGCCGTGGCAACCCTGGTTCACTGTAACATCAGGGTTGCCTTGGCCGTGGCAACCCTGGTTCACTGTAACATTGCCTTGGCCGTGGCAACCCTGGTTCACTGTAACACCAGGGTTGCCTTGGCCGTGGCAACCCTGGTTCACTGTAACACCAGGGTTGCCTTGGCCGTGGCAACCCTGGTTCACTGTAACATCAGGGTTGCCTTGGCCGTGGCAACCCTGGTTCACTGTAACATTGCCTTGGCCGTGGCAACCCTGGTTCACTGTAACATCAGGGTTGCCTTGGCCGTGGCAACCCTGGTTCACTGTAACATCAGGTTGCCTTGGCCGTGGCAACCCTGGTTCACTGTAACATCAGGGTTGCCTTGGCCGTGGCAACCCTGGTTCACTGTAACATCAGGGTTGCCTTGGCCGTGGCAACCCTGGTTCACTGTAACATCAGGGTTGCCTTGGCCGTGGCAACCCTGGTTCACTGTAACACCAGGGTTGCCTTGGCCGTGGCAACCCTGGTTCACTGTAACATCAGGGTTGCCTTGGCCGTGGCAACCCTGGTTCACTGTAACATCAGGGTTGCCTTGGCCGTGGCAACCCTGGTTCACTGTAACACCAGGGTTGCCTTGGCCGTGGCAACCCTGGTTCACTGTAACATCTGGGTTGCCTTGGCCGTGGCAACCCTGGTTCACTGTAACAGCAGGGTTGCCTTGGCCGTGGCAACCCTGGTTCACTGTAACATCAGGGTTGCCTTGGCCGTGGCAACCCTGGTTCACTGTAACATCAGGGTTGCCTTGGCCGTGGCAACCCTGGTTCACTGTAACATCAGGGTTGCCTTGGCCGTGGCAACCCTGGTTCACTGTAACATCAGGGTTGCCTTGGCCGTGGCAACCCTGGTTCACTGTAACACCAGGGTTGCCTTGGCCGTGGCAACCCTGGTTCACTGTAACATCAGGGTTGCCTTGGCCGTGGCAACCCTGGTTCACTGTAACATCAGGGTTGCCTTGGCAGTGGCAACCCTGGTTCACTGTAACACAGGGTTGCCTTGGCCGTGGCAACCCTGGTTCACTGTAACATCTGGGTTGCCTTGGCCGTGGCAACCCTGGTTCACTGTAACATCAGGGTTGCCTTGGCAGTGGCAACCCTGGTTCACTGTAACACCAGGGTTGCCTTGGCCGTGGCAACCCTGGTTCACTGTAACATCAGGGTTGCCTTGGCCGTGGCAACCCTGGTTCACTGTAACATCAGGGTTGCCTTGGCAGTGGCAACCCTGGTTCACTGTAACATCAGGGTTGCCTTGGCCGTGGCAACCCTGGTTCACTGTAACATCAGGGTTGCCTTGGCAGTGGCAACCCTGGTTCACTGTAACATCAGGGTTGCCTTGGCCGTGGCAACCCTGGTTCACTGTAACATCAGGGTTGCCTTGGCCGTGGCAACCCTGGTTCACTGTAACACCAGGGTTGCCTTGGCCGTGGCAACCCTGGTTCACTGTAACACCAGGGTTGCCTTGGCAGTGGCAACCCTGGTTCACTGTAACACCAGGGTTGCCTTGGCCGTGGCAACCCTGGTTCACTGTAACATCAGGGTTGCCTTGGCCGTGGCAACCCTGGTTCACTGTAACATCAGGGTTGCCTTGGCAGTGGCAACCCTGGTTCACTGTAACATCAGGGTTGCCTTGGCCGTGGCAACCCTGGTTCACTGTAACACCAGGGTTGCCTTGGCAGTGGCAACCCTGGTTCACTGTAACACCAGGGTTGCCTTGGCCGTGGCAACCCTGGTTCACTGTAACATCAGGGTTGCCTTGGCCGTGGCAACCCTGGTTCACTGTAACACCAGGGTTGCCTTGGCAGTGGCAACCCTGGTTCACTGTAACATCAGGGTTGCCTTGGCCGTGGCAACCCTGGTTCACTGTAACACCAGGGTTGCCTTGGCCGTGGCAACCCTGGTTCACTGTAACACCAGGGTTGCCTTGGCCGTGGCAACCCTGGTTCACTGTAACACCAGGGTTGCCTTGGCAGTGGCAACCCTGGTTCACTGTAACACCAGGGTTGCCTTGGCCGTGGCAACCCTGGTTCACTGTAACACCAGGGTTGCCTTGGCAGTGGCAACCCTGGTTCACTGTAACACCAGGGTTGCCTTGGCCGTGGCAACCCTGGTTCACTGTAACACCAGGGTTGCCTTGGCAGTGGCAACCCTGGGTCACTGTAACACCAGGGTTGCCTTGGCAGTGGCAACCCTGGTTCACTGTAACACCAGGGTTGCCTTGGCCGTGGCAACCCTGGTTCACTGTAACATCAGGGTTGCCTTGGCAGTGGCAACCCTGGTTCACTGTAACACCAGGGTTGCCAGATAGTGGGGCGGGTTTATGGCCAAATTAACTGATAAAAGTATTTACATTTTGATATTATGAGTATTTAAATACAATGTATTTAAATACTCATAAAAGTATTTAAATACAATGTATTTAAATACTCATAAAAGTATTTAAATACTGTATTTAAATACTCATAAAAGTATTTAAATACAATGTATTTAAATACTCATAAAAGTATTTAAATACTGTATTTAAATACTCATAAAAGTATTTAAATACTGTATTTAAATACTCATAAAAGTATTTAAATACAATGTATTTAAATACTCATAAAAGTATTTAAATACTGTATTTAAATACTCATAAAAGTATTTAAATACAATGTATTTAAATACTCATAAAAGTATTTAAATACTGTATTTAAATACTCATAAAAGTATTTAAATACAATGTATTTAAATACTCATAAAAGTATTTAAATACAATGTATTTAAATACTCATAAAAGTATTTAAATACAATGTATTTAAATACTCATAAAAGTATTTAAATACAATGTATTTAAATACTCATAAAAGTATTTAAATACAATGTATTTAAATACTCATAAAAGTATTTAAATACTGTATTTAAATACTCATAAAAGTATTTAAATACAATGTATTTAAATACTCATAAAAGTATTTAAATACTGTATTTAAATACTCATAAAAGTATTTAAATACAATGTATTTAAATACTCATAAAAGTATTTAAATACAATGTATTTAAATACTCATAAAAGTATTTAAATACTGTATTTAAATACTCATAAAAGTATTTAAATACAATGTATTTAAATACTCATAAAAGTATTTAAATACTGTATTTAAATACTCATAAAAGTATTTAAATACAATGTATTTAAATACTCATAAAAGTATTTAAATACAATGTATTTAAATACTCATAAAAGTATTTAAATACTGTATTTAAATACTCATAAAAGTATTTAAATACAATGTATTTAAATACTCATAAAAGTATTTAAATACTGTATTTAAATACTCATAAAAGTATTTAAATACAATGTATTTAAATACTCATAAAAGTATTTAAATACTGTATTTAAATACTCATAAAAGTATTTAAATACTGTATTTAAATACTCATAAAAGTATTTAAATACATTGTATTTAAATACTCATAAAAGTATTTAAATACTGTATTTAAATACTCATAAAAGTATTTAAATACAATGTATTTAAATACTCATAAAAGTATTTAAATACAATGTATTTAAATACTCATAAAAGTATTTAAATACTGTATTTAAATACTCATAAAAGTATTTAAATACAATGTATTTAAATACTCATAAAAGTATTTAAATACTGTATTTAAATACTCATAAAAGTATTTAAATACAATGTATTTAAATACTCATAAAAGTATTTAAATACTGTATTTAAATACTCATAAAGTATTTAAATACTGTATTTAAATACTCATAAAAGTATTTAAATACAATGTATTTAAATACTCATAAAAGTATTTAAATACTGTATTTAAATACTCATAAAAGTATTTAAATACTGTATTTAAATACTCATAAAAGTATTTAAATACAATGTATTTAAATACTCATAAAAGTATTTAAATACTGTATTTAAATACTCATAAAAGTATTTAAATACTGTATTTAAATACTCATAAAAGTATTTAAATACAATGTATTTAAATACTCATAAAAGTATTTAAATACAATGTATTTAAATACTCATAAAAGTATTTAAATACTGTATTTAAATACTCATAAAAGTATTTAAATACAATGTATTTAAATACTCATAAAAGTATTTAAATACTGTATTTAAATACTCATAAAAGTATTTAAATACTGTATTTAAATACTCATAAAAGTATTTAAATACAATGTATTTAAATACTCATAAAAGTATTTAAATACTGTATTTAAATACTCATAAAAGTATTTAAATACTGTATTTAAATACTCATAAAAGTATTTAAATACTGTATTTAAATACTCATAAAAGTATTTAAATACTGTATTTAAATACTCATAAAAGTATTTAAATACAATGTATTTAAATACTCATAAAAGTATTTAAATACTGTATTTAAATACTCATAAAAGTATTTAAATACTGTATTTAAATACTCATAAAAGTATTTAAATACAATGTATTTAAATACTCATAAAAGTATTTAAATACTGTATTTAAATACTCATAAAAGTATTTAAATACAATGTATTTAAATACTCATAAAAGTATTTAAATACTGTATTTAAATACTCATAAAAGTATTTAAATACTGTATTTAAATACTCATAAAAGTATTTAAATACAATGTATTTAAATACTCATAAAAGTATTTAAATACTGTATTTAAATACTCATAAAAGTATTTAAATACTGTATTTAAATACTCATAAAAGTATTTAAATACTGTATTTAAATACTCATAAAAGTATTTAAATACTGTATTTAAATACTCATAAAAGTATTTAAATACTGTATTTAAATACTCATAAAAGTATTTAAATACAATGTATTTAAATACTCATAAAAGTATTTAAATACTGTATTTAAATACTCATAAAAGTATTTAAATACTGTATTTAAATACTCATAAAGTATTTAAATACTGTATTTAAATACTCATAAAAGTATTTAAATACTGTATTTAAATACTCATAAAAGTATTTAAATACAATGTATTTAAATACTCATAAAAGTATTTAAATACTGTATTTAAATACTCATAAAAGTATTTAAATACTGTATTTAAATACATGACAACCAATGTATTTATAAATACAGTTCTAAATACACAAATGTATTTAAATACAAATGTATGTATTTAAATAGTGGCCAGCTCTGAGCACAGGTACCTATAGTTAGCCACCAGCGGCCACTGCTGGGGACTATAGTCTATTCACTTAAGCTGGATTCCTGGGAGCTGCTCGCTGCCTAGACGAGTTTGTAAGGACGTCGCTGATTGGCTGATAGCCTCGGGCAGGGTGGCGATGGTGGTGGTACTTGCCTCGCCGCAACCCAAAACCCTTGAGTTGCCTCAGAAAAATATTCATATTTCTTGGCTTTACTCATCTCTTACACAAGATAGGCCTATTTTGTTTGCATCAGTGAATCAGGCAGTGATTGTTCAACAACAACACGCCATTCATAACTCAATAGGGTAAAAAATAAAGTCATGACTGACTATCACAAGAGTAGGTGGACTTTTAGGTTTTCAGTGCATTGAAATGTTGTACTCCTACCCGATATAACCAAGCTACCAGATAATAGTTATGAAAGCTGAGCCTACCATCGTGTTCATAATACATTGCTGCATATCATGAGCATTAAAAAATTACACTAAGACTTCACTAATATTAAGATAATTGAAGGAAAGTAAAAGTGTGTATAAAATTTTTTTCTTGCTTATTTTGCTTCAACTCGCTCTAACTCCATAAGTTTTGGTCGCATTCAATTTTCAAGAACTGTTTCAAAATCCTTATACTTTTCCGCTTCCTGTGGTATGTAGCACGTACCAATAAGGAAAAGAGTAGGTGGTCAAAATGGCTAAGAATGTTAAACTGTTTCAAACTGGTGCCGTGACGGGTGGAGGCTCTGATAGCTCTCCCGAGAACAGTCTCTCCTGTATAGGAGCAATGCTCACCCGTCACTGTGCCAGTTTGCAGTAGTAGTTTAACTTTCTTAGCCATTTTGACCACCTACTCTTTTCCTTATTGGTACGTGCTACATACCACAGGAAGCGGAAAAGTATAAGGATTTTGAAACAGTTCTTAAAAATTGAATGTGACCAAAACTTATGGAGTTACAGCGAGTTGAAGCAAAATAAGCAAGAAATAATGTTTGTACACTCTTTTACTTTCCTTCAATTATCTTAATATTAGTGTCGTCTTAGTGTAATTTTTTTATGCTCATGATATGCAGCAATGTATTATGAACACGATGGTAGGCTCAGCTTTCATAACTATTATCTGGTAGCTTGGTTATATCGGGTAGGAGTACAACATTTCAATGCACTGAAAACCTAAAAGTCCACCTACTCTTGTGATAGTCAGTCATGACTTTATTTTTTACCCTATTGAGTTATGAATGGCGTGTTGTTGTTGAACAATCACTGCCTGATTTACTGATGCAAACAAAATAGGCCTATCTTGTGTAAGAGATGAGTAAAGCCAAGAAATATGAATATTTTTCTGAGGCAACGCAAGGGTTTTGGGTTGCGGCCAGGCAAGTACCACCACCATCGCCACCCTGCCCGAGTCTATCAGCCAATCAGCGACGTCCTTACAAACTCGTCTAGGCAGCGAGCAGCTCCCAGGAATCCAGCTTAAGTGAATAGACTATAGTAACCCCCACACTCTAGGTATAACACTGCTAAACACTGCAACTCTGCCTGTTACTATTGGTCACCTTCCTACAACTTAAATCTTTTCAAGAGAGGAGTGACAAGACACCTCCTGAACTAAATTGACCGAAACTCCCCTTCTTATATTCTCTTACTGTCTTCTTTATAGGCACTGCCAACTATAGAGCCTATTATTTCTGCCCTTGGCCAGTCCTTTGTGATGTAAAAACAACAACAACAACAACAACTTATTCATCACCCATGTCTAATAACTCATCACTTTACTACTCCCCGTCACTCATCACTCCCTCATCACTCGCAGGGCTGATGGTGGTGATGATCCGCTGGTCAAGAGGAAGGCCAGGTTTGGGCTGATCACCGCCACAGACGAGGACGAGAAGAAGAAGAAACGCGCCGAGAGGTTTGCCATCTAAGTGACTCCTTCAGACCAAATAAGGACCTCCTACTACTACTACTACTACTACTACTACTACTACTACTACTACTACTACTACTACTACTACTACTTTTCTCCCACTACTACTACTACTACTACTACTACTTTTCTCCCTCTTACTACTAACTACTACTACTTACACTACTACTACTACTTCTCTACTACTACTATACTTTTCTCCCTCTACCTACTACTACTACTACTACTACTTACTCACCTACTTACTACTACTACTACTACTTTTTTCTCCCTCTCCTACTACTACTACTACTACATACTACTACTACTACTACTACTACTCTCTACTACTACTACTACTACTTTTCTTTCCCTCTACTCTACTACTACTACTATACTACTAATACTTACTCTTACTACTACTACTACTACTTTTCTCCCTCTCCTACTACTACTACTACTACTACTACTACTACTACTACTACTACTACTACTACTACTACTACTACTACTACTACTACTACTACTACTACTACTACTACTACTACTACTACAATTATACTACTATTCTTTTACTCTCTACTACTACATACTACTACAACTATATCTCCCCCACTAACTAACTACTTATACTACTCTACTAACTACTACTACTACTACTACTACTACTACTACTACTACTACTACTACTACTACTACTACTACTACTACTACTACTTGGTCCGTTATAGCGAGGGTGTACTGTAGTGTTAAGAAGGAAGGGGTTATACATAGCCATTACCTTAAGTGTGACAAAAATATTAGTGATAAAAGTAACATTTTTTTGCAATATATGATAAATGAGTGAATTTTTTTATGTGGGAAAATGATTGCAGTAAAAAATGTTACTTTCGACCCTTTTAGTCCGTTAAATTGAGGTTAATTCTGTAGTCTGTTAATCCAAAGTCCGTTAAATTGAGGTTAATTCTGTAGTCTGTTAATCCAAAGTCCGGTAAATTGAGGTTAATTCTGTAGTCTGTTAATCCAAAGTCCGTAATGAGTTAATTCTGTAGTTGTTAATCCAATCCGTAATTAGTATTCTGTATCTTAAATCCAAAGTCCGGTAAATTGAGGTTAATTCTGTAGTCTTAAATCCAAAGTCCGTTAAATTGAGGTTAATTCTGTAGTCTTAAATCCAAAGTCCGTTAAATTGAGGTTAATTCTGTAGTCTTAAATCCAAAGTCCGTTAAATTGAGGTTAATTCTGTAGTCTGTTAATCCAAAGTCCGTTAAATTGAGGTTAATTCTGTAGTCTTAAATCCAAAGTCCGTTAAATTGAGGGTTATGTTCGTAGTCTTATTATCTAAGTCTGTTAAATTGAGTTATTATCTTAATGTACTGAAATCCACATCCTTAATATTAGTTAATTCTTATCTTTAATCCAAAGTCCTTAAATCACTGACCGTAATCTACTACTCACAATACTCTATACAATTAGTTACTATATACTCTTAACAAACACACACTTACTACTACTACTACTACTACTAACTACTACTACTACTACTACTACTATAAACACACACACCAACACCTACTACTACTACTACTATATATACTATAAACTAGACACACACACACACATACTACTACTGCTACTACTACTACTACTACTACTACTACTACTACTACTACTATAAACACACACACACACACTACTACTACTACTACTACACCACCACCACCCTTACTACTACTACCCTTACTACTACTACCACTACTATTACTACTACTACCCTTACTACTACTACTGCCACTACTACTACTACTACTACACTACTACTACTACCACCACTACTACTACCACCACCCTTACTACTACTACCCTTACTACTACTACTACTACTACTACTACTACTACTACTACTACTACTACCCTTACTACTACTACTGCCACTACTACTACTGCCACTACTACTACTACCACCACCCTTACTACTACTACCCTTACTACTACTACCACTACTATTACTACTACTACTACTACTACTACTACTACTACTACTACTACCCTTACTACTACTACTGCCACTACTACTACTGCCACTACTACTACTGCCACTACTACTACTGCCACCACCCTTACTACTACTACTACCACCACTACTATTACTACAAACACACACACACACACACACACACACACACACACACACACACACACACACACACACACACACATCAATATCACAATTCACATCAATTTAATAAGAAAAAACACACACACACATACATAGGCCTACGTATATATATATAGGCCTATAACGTATTCTTTCTTCATATTACCATAAAGTACATACGGTTTTTGCTACGTAGTAATTTTTATAATAACGAATGTGTTTTTGTAAATTTTGATTTTATTTTCTACACTTGTAAGTCTTAAAAGTAAAACATTTGTGTCACTTGTAGACTTGTGAGTAAACTGTTCTACTTCATTACTGTAGTTTGTGTATCCCTGCATATCTCTCTCTCTCTCTCTCTCTCTCTCTCTCTCTCTCTCTCTCTCTCTCTGTCAGGGGCTCTTTCTCTCAGGGGCTCTCTTTCTCTTAGGGGCTCTTTCTCTCTCAGGGGCTCTCTTTCTCTCAGGGGCTCTCTTTCTCTCAGGGGCTCTTTCTCTCTCAGGTGCTCTCTCTTTCTCTCAGGGGCTCTCTCTCTCAGGGACTCTTTCTCTCAGGGGCTCTCTTTCTCTCAGGGGCTCTCTTTCTCTCAGGGGCTCTCTTTCTCTCAGGGGCTCTCTTTCTCTCAGGGGCTCTTTCTCTCAGGGGCTCTCTTTCTCTCAGGGGCTCTCTTTCTCTCAGGGGCTCTCTTTCTCTCAGGGGCTCTCTTTCTCTCAGGGTCTCTCTCTTTCTCTCAGGGTCTCTTTCTCTCAGGGGCTCTCTTTCTCTCAGGGGCTCTCTTTCTCTCAGGGGCTCTCTTTCTCTCAGGGCTCTCTTTCTCTCAGGGCTCTCTTTCTCTCAGGGTCTCTTTCTCTCAGGGGCTCTCTTTCTCTCAGGGGCTCTCTTTCTCTCAGGGGCTCTCTTTCTCTCAGGGGCTCTCTCTTTCTCTCAGGGGCTCTCTTTCTCTCAGGTGCTCTCTCTTTCTCTCAGGGGGGCTCTCTTTCTCTCAGGGGCTCTCTTTCTCAGGGGCTCTCTCTTTCTCTCAGGGGCTCTCTCTTTCTCTCAGGGGCTCTCTTTTTTCTCAGGGACTCTCTCTCTCTCTCTCTCTCTCTCTCTTCTCTCTCTCTCTCCTCTCTCTCTCTCTCTCTCTCTCTCTCTCTCTCTCTCTCTGTCTCTCTCTCTCTCTGGAAACATTGTGGGTGAAACCAGCTTAAATATATTTAGATTTTTACCGGATAATATGCAATGTATTTAAGAGTAGCTACCATAGATAACAGTATAGTCGCCACCTGCAGTGATGTCGCCAGGTGCCAAATATTACAAATGATAGCATCACTACTGCTGTGTCTGTGCCACTGAAGATGATACACAGTAGTTTATATCATGACTGTATAATCTACACTGTTTCAGCGTTGTTTTATGCTTTGTAGCTGCAAGTATAGACGGTTTACAATTTTGCTATGCGGTTTTTTTTCGGGCGACGACGACAGCGGTACGACACTCAGTAAATAAACACTAGATGGCGACTCTACTGTTGGCCGCCACTTTGTAGATATTTTAGTAATTTGTTCATTTATAGCCCTACTATGATACAGATGAAGACACAAAATGACACAGACTCTCCAGATAGCCCCTTCTAACTGTCCTGAAATCATGGATGTACAAATGTAACTATTAACGCCACCACACGGCTGTAAACAGAAAAAAAAGTTGTTCTGGCGACTTGACTGTTATCTACGGTACAGATAATGAAAGGTGGAAGACTGCTCTACCAAAAGGATCCGGTCATTTGCTTACCGTAGATAACACTATAGTCGCCAGTCACTCGCCACTGCACTAATGTCGCCAGGCACAATATATTACGAATTCTAGCATCACTACAGCCTTGTATGTGCCACTGAAGACATGTAGTGTGATGTACATAATATAAACTACTGTGTATGTCTCTTATACTACTACTACTACTACTACTACTACTACTACTACTACTACTACTACTACTACTACTACTACTACTACTTCTACTACTACTACTACTACTACTACTACTACTACTACTACTACTGCTACTACTACTACTACTACTACTACTACTACTACTACTATACTACTACTACTACTACTATACTACTACTTCTACTACTACTACTACTACTACTACTACTACTACTACTACTACTACTATTACTACTACTACTTGTATGTGCCACTGAAGACATGTAGTGTGATGTACATAATATAAACTACTGTGTATCATCTTCAGTGGCACATACAAGGCTGTAGTGATGCTATAATTCGTAATATATTGTGCCTGGCGACATTAGTGCAGTGGCGAGTGACTGGCGACTATAGTGTTATCTACGGTAGGGTAACTATTATTATTATTTTGAATTGTGAAGGACTAGGAAAATACACACATACTACTACTACTACTACTACTACTACTACTACTACTACTACTACTACTACTACTACTACTACTACTACTACTACTACTAAACACACACTACTACTGTTACTACTATTACTACCCTTACCACTACCCTTAATACTACTACTACTACTACTACTACTACTACTACTACTACTACTACTACTACTACTACTAATAATAATAATAATAATAATAATACTACCCTTACTACTACTACTACTACTACTACTACTACTACTACTACTACTACTACTACTACTACTACTACTACTACTAATAATAATAATAATAATAATAATAATAATAATAATAATACTACCCTTACTACTACTACTACTACTACTACTACTACTACTACTAAATCCTCAACATGAAATAGAAATAAAATTAAGACATGGCATGACGAGGGCCAACCATCACAGCCCTCAAGAAGGCGGTTACTGTCCCACTTGAGCAAGGGGATGGGTGTGTGTGGTGTGTGAGGTCCCAGCATTGCCCAAAGATCGGTAATAATTAAATAACTCCAAGCTCGCACTGAGAGGCTGAAACTGCCGATCGCGAGTCCGACGCGCGTGGACAAGACCATGGGTGAATGACACACACACACACACACACCACATACATAAAATAAGCAAAATAAACCATGTCAATAAGCAAAAACCAAAAATATAAGGCAAATAAACCATTGCAGTACGGAAAAAACCTTAACTAAACCTTTAATATACCTTAAAAACCTTATATAAACCTTAAATATACCTCAAAAACCTTATATAAACCTTAAATACACCTCAACAACCATAAATAAACCTT
>JACEEZ010011418.1:30000-35000 GCA_016584305.1 Chionoecetes opilio
TAAATGAAAAAAATGTATTGAAAAAATGTGCAGTTTCGACCTAAAGAAAATATTAGAATTATTTTTTAACACTGAATGAAAAAAATGTATTGGAGAAATGTGGTTTTTAGTGACTAATGTATAATGAAAAATAGATTAACATAGTGAATGAGTGAAGGAAATTGGGTTTCTACTAATGAAAAAATGAATAATCTGACTTTTTAACACTAAATGAAAAAAAATGTATTGCAGAAATATGGTTTTTAGTGAATAATATAACAGTGAAAAGTGAATGAAAAAAATGTATTGAAAAAATTTAGTTTCTTCTAATGAAAAAAATTATAATAGCAATTTTTTAACACGAAATGAAAAAAAATAATGACTTTTAGCACTGAATGAAAAAAAATGTATAAGAATTTTGGTATTTAGTGAATAATACATAAGAAAAAATTGGGTTTCTACTTATGAAAAAATGAATATGACTTTTTACACTAAATGAAAAAAAATGTATTGAAAAATTTGGTTTTTAGTGAATAATGAAAAAAAAAATATTGATATAGGATTGGTAAGTGAATTTTAATATATGAAAAATTTAAATTGTGTTTAATATATAGAAAAAAAGTGATTTATTTTGAAAAGACTTCTATAGATTTTTTCATGAGAACTCAAAAAATATTAAAAAAAAACCAAAAACTTCAAATAAAAAAGAAAATTTAAGAAAAAAAAATTTGAAGTGAAAATTTAAGAAAAAAATATTGACAAAAAACTCAAAAACAAGAAAATTAATAGAAAAGAAAGAAAAAAAGAAATAAATAAATAAGAAAATAAAGAAAGTTAAGTCAAGAAAAAGACAGAAATAAGCAAATTAAAGATAATTTAAGAAAAAAAGAAAGAAGGAAAGAAAGAAAGTGAGTGAATTTAAAGAAAAAAGAAAATAGACAAGGATAATTACACACACACACACACACACACACACACACACACACACACACACACACACACACACACACACACACACACACACACACAACAGGTGAAAAATCCTGATTCTTACATATTTTTCAATCCAATAATAATATTTTAATTTTTTCACTACTACTACTACTACTACTACTACTACTACTACTACTACTACTACTACTACTACTACTACTACTACTACAACCACCCCCACCACAAACAGCCACCACCACTAACAACAACCACCACCACCACCACTAACAACAACCACCACCACCACTAACAACCACTACTACTACCACCCCCACCACTTCTACTACCCCTACCACTACCCCCACTACTACCCCCACCACCACCATTGTGAGGGACCCTAACCACCCTATAGCCCACCCCCCGCCCCCCACACGCCCATGGAGGGGGGACAGACACACCCCACACCCCCATGGCGGGAGGGGGGACCACCACACTATACCCCGCCGGACTGAGGGCGTAACCGTCACCCCTAAAACTCGACAACAACAAAGGAAATATAGCCACAAAAACCTACCTACCATGTCTATTATAAAGCCTGAGGACACTAACAGGGGCCCTAATAGCCCTTTAGAAGACCCCTTGGACATTAGTAACAGTCCTATTGACCTCATTGACCCGGGTACTAATACTAACAGGGTCAACTTGAGTACCCGTGAAATGACACCACTCGAGGAAAATCCCACTGTTCTGACACCAATTGATCAGAGTCCTCCAGATCTGACCCAAGATTTACAAGACCCTTTACAAGTCACTACAAGTCATCACCAGGTCATCAGGTCAGCGTCAGGTCATCGGGAGGTCACAGCACTGCCTAGTTTCGGGGTATCCTTCCCTCCTACGCTCACTGATAGGATCCTACAAGAGGCTATCCTGCGGCAGACCCCTGTGACACATTGTGAGTCCTGCAACCATTCGACGTGGCAAGCCTGTATTATTGTCTCTCTCTCTCTCTCTCTCTCTCTCTCTCTCTCGCCTCTCTCATTCGTTCCTCTCCCTCCTCCTCATCTCTCTCCTCCTTCCTCTCCTCTCTCATCTCTCAGTCCTCTCCTCGTCTCTCCTGCTCATCTGTCTCTCTCTCTCTCTCTCTCTCTCTCTCTCTCTCTCTCTCCTCTCTGTCTTCTCTGTCTCTCTCTCTTCTCTTCCCTATTCTCTGTCTGTCTCCTCTCTCTCTCTCTCTCTCTCTCTCTCTCTCTCTCTTCTCTGTCTCTCTGTCTCTGTCTCTCTGTCTGTCATTCCTTTCTCTCTCTCTCTTCTCTCTCTCTCTCCTGCTCTTCTCTCTCTCTCTCTCTCTCTCCTCTCTCTCTCTCTCTCTCTGCTCTCTGCTCTCTGTCTCTCTTGTCTCTGTCTCGTATCTCTCTTGTCTGTCTGTATCTCTCCACACACTCTCTCTCTCTCTCTCTCTCTCTCTCTCTCTCTCTCTTCTCTCTCCTCTCTCTCTCTCTTCTCTCTCTCTTCTCCTCTCTCTCTCTCTCCTCTCTCTCCTCTCTCTCTCTCTCTCTCTCTCTCTCTCTCTCCTAATGTGGTGTTTGTTTACCGTTTGTGTTTTGTTCGTTTGTTTGTGTGCCTGTGTGTGTGTGTGTGTGTGTGTGTCGAAATGATGATGGTCAAAATGGTGATTATTCGTCTCAATTGATTTACGTTCATGCTATATCCATGTTTTTGTTTGTCATATGTCTGTGTGATTGTTTATTGTTTCCATGTGTTTGCTTGTTTACTTGTACCGTCTTTGTTTACTGTTGTTTTGTTTGTTTTGAAGAAGGGATTGTTATGGTAAGAAAAAAAAATTAGGTTAGTATGCCCTGAAAATAGGAGAATGGGTCTTGCTTGCACTCGAAAGAAAATGGTTTAAGTGCCAGAAAAAGCTAGTTCAAGCCTCTTTCTCTTGTAGCTTCCTTATGTTCTTATGTTCTTATGTTCTTATGTTCTTTTAGGTGCCAAAAAAAGCTAGTTCAAGCCTCTTTCTAGTGTCAAAAAAAGCTAGTTCAAGTCTCTTTCAAGTGCCCCAAAAAGCTAGTTCAAGCCTTTTAGGTGCCAAAAAAGCTAGTTCAAGCCTCTTTTAGGTGCCAAAAAAGCTAGTTCAAGCCTCTTTCTAGTACCAAAAAAAGCTAGTTCAAGCCTCTTTCTAGTGCCAAAAAAGCTAGTTCAAGCCTCTTTCAAGTGCCAAAAAAAGCTAGTTCAAGCCTCTTTTAGGTGCCAAAAAAGCTAGGTCAAGCCTCTTAAGTGCCAAAAAAAAGCTAGTTCAAGCCTCTTTTAGGTGCCCAAAAAAGCTAGTTCAAGCCTCTTTTAGGTGTCAAAAAAAGCTAGTTCAAGCCTCTTTCAAGTGCCAAAAAAAGCTAGTTCAAGCCTCTTTTAGGTGTCAAAAAAAGCTAGTTCAAGCCTCTTTCAAGTGCCAAAAAAGCTAGTTCAAGCCTCTTTCTAGTGCCCCAAAAGCTAGTTCAAGCCTCTTTCAAGCCCCAAAAAAGCTAGTTCAAGCCTCTTTCAAGTGCCCCAAAAGCTAGTTCAAGCCTCTTTCTAGTGCCAAAAAAGCTAGTTCAAGCCTCTTTCTAGTGCCCCAAAAGCTAGTTCAAGCCTCTTTCAAGCCCCCAAAAAGCTAGTTCAAGCCTCTTTCAAGTGCCAAAAAAGCTAGTTCAAGCCTCTTTCAAGTGCCAAAAAAGCTAGTTCAAGCCTCTTTCAAGTGCCCCAAAAGCTAGTTCAAGCCTCTTTCAAGCCCCCAAAAAGCTAGTTCAAGCCTCTTTCAAGTGCCAAAAAAGCTAGTTCAAGCCTCTTTCAAGTGCCAAAAAAGCTAGTTCAAGCCTCTTTCAAGTGCCCCAAAAGCTAGTTCAAGCCTCTTTCAAGCCCCCAAAAAGCTAGTTCAAGCCTCTTTCAAGTGCCAAAAAAGCTAGTTCAAGCCTCTTTCAAACCCAAAAAGCTAGTTCAAGCCTCTTTCAAGTGCCAAAAAAGCTAGTTCAAGCCTCTTTCAAGTGCCAAAAAAGCTAGTTCAAGCCTCTTTCAAGTGCCAAAAAAAGCTAGTTCAAGCCTCTTTCAAGTGCCAAAAAAAGCTAGTTCAAGCCTCTTTTAGGTGTCAAAAAAAGCTAGTTCAAGCCTCTTTCAAGTGCCAAAAAAGCTAGTTCAAGCCTCTTTCTAGTGCCCCAAAAGCTAGTTCAAGCCTCTTTCAAGCCCCAAAAAAGCTAGTTCAAGCCTCTTTCAAGTGCCCCAAAACCTAGTTCAAGCCTCTTTCTAGTGCCAAAAAAGCTAGTTCAAGCCTCTTTCTAGTGCCCCAAAAGCTAGTTCAAGCCTCTTTCAAGCCCCAAAAAAGCTAGTTCAAGCCTCTTTCAAGTGCCAAAAAAGCTAGTTCAAGCCTCTTTTAAGTGCCAAAAAAGCTAGTTCAAGCCTCTTTCAAGTGCCCCAAAAGCTAGTTCAAGCCTCTTTCAAGCCCCCAAAAAGCTAGTTCAAGCCTCTTTCAAGTGCCAAAAAAGCTAGTTCAAGCCTCTTTCAAGTGCCAAAAAAGCTAGTTCAAGCCTCTTTCAAGTGCCAAAAAAAGCTAGTTCAAGCCTCTTTCAAGTGCCAAAAAAAGCTAGTTCAAGCCTCTTTTTAGTGCCAAAAAAGGTGTTGTCTACATGTAAACAAGAGACTCATATCTTGTGTGTGTGTGTGTGTGTGTGTGTGTGTGTGTGTGTGTGTGTGTGTGTGTGTGTGTATTGATCTGTTATATGTTGTTTGTGCTAGAAAAAATATCAATTGTAAAAGCTTGAACATATTGTATTGCAGTAAACCCTCTCTAATTCGAACTAATTTGGCTGAAACCTAGGTCGAATTATTACTCTGGGTCGAATTAGCCGAAAGTCCGAATTATCCGATGGTTACCTCTATTCGGACTGTCCTGAAACAAGTCAAATTATCAGAAGTTCACCCGTCAGGATGGCTCGATTGGTAGAGCTGTTGTCTTGCGTGTGTAGCGTCCCTGCGCATTCGGTCAGCGGTTCGAGTCCACCAAGTTCGTCCTGGCGTGGTGGCGCTTTGTATAGTCAATAACCTTGTAGTTGGTACTT
>JACEEZ010011418.1:40000-47500 GCA_016584305.1 Chionoecetes opilio
CAAGCGACGTATGAGAGAGAGACAAACAGACAGAAGAGAGAGAGAAAGAGAGAGAAGAGCAGAGAGAGAGAAGTAGAGAGAGGAGAAGAGATGAGAGATAGAGACAGACGCAGACAGACAGACAGACAGACAGACAGTAGAGAAGAGAGACAACGCAGTGACGAGAGAGAGAGAGAGAGAGAGAGAGAGAGAGAGATAGATAGAGGAGAGAGAGAGAGTGCTTCAATACACGATCAGGTATTAGTATTATTGTTTTTTTAATATTTTTTTTTTAAACCTATTTTCTTTCACACCCACCACCCAGCCCACCCACCCCACCCACCACCCACCCAAACCGGCAACCACACACACACACACACCGACACACACACACGACACACACACACAAACACACACACACACCCACACAACACCACACACACACACACACACATTAAACAAAAACTTGTAGGGAACGTTTGAGATCAATAACAACCACCCTTTAGTGCATGAATTATAGTCGCCCCTGTTTGGCTGCCTTGGGAATTGGCTGGAGACAACTTAAGCCCCGCCCCCTGTAGTAGTAGTATGTAGTAGTATAGTAGTAGTGTAGTAGTAGTGGTAGTAGTAGTAGTAGTAGTAGTATTGTAGTAGTATAGTATAGTAGTAGTAGTAGTAGTGTAGTATGGTAATAGTAGTTATTAGTGGTCTTAGTCTAGTAGTAGTAGTGGTAGTGGTAGTAGTAGTATTAGTATAGTATGTAGTAGTCGTAGTAGTAGTCGTAGTATGGTATAGTAGTAGTAGTATATTAGTATGGTAGTAGTAGTAGTAAGTAGTAGATATTAGTGTAGTAGTATAGTAGTAGTATAGTATAGTAGTAGTGTAGTAGTATAGTTAGTAGTGAGTAGTGTGGAGTGGTAGTCTTAATAGTAGTACATAGTTGTCGTAAGTAGTAGTAGTCGTAGTGGTAGTAAGTAGTAGTAGATAGTAGTAGTAGTAGTGGTATTATATAGTGTAGTAGTAGTTAGTGTATGAGTATAGTAGTAGTATTAGATCTTACAGTCGTGTAGTATCATAGTAGTAAGTATTAGTGGTATAAGCAGTCAGTGTAGTAGTAGTCGTCAATAGTAGTAGTAGGCGGAGCGGAGGCGGCGGCGTTGAGTAGTCGTATTCGTGGTCGTCAGTCAGTCTGTAGTCGTCACGTCGTCTAGTCGTGTTATTAGTAGAGTTTACGGAGTCGATCTTAGTAATAGTATAGTAGTATAGGAGAGAGAGAGCCAGGTTTAGATGGAGAGAGAGAGGGAGAGATGACGAGAGCGAGAGAGAGAGAGAGAGTAGGGAAGGATAGGAAAAAAAATTGTGTGTTGTGTGTGTGTGTGTGTGTGTTGTGTGTGTGTGTGTGTGTGTGTGTGTTTGCTTCCATGTGTCCATGAGAAATTCTGTTCTATTGTGTGGTAGTCGTAGTAGTGGTAACTTATTTTTTTCGTAATGTGCTTTTAAGATTCTTCTCTCTCTCTCTTCTCTCGTCTCCTCTCTCTCTTCTCTCTCTCTCTCTTCTCTACATCTCTCTCGGTCTCCTGTCCGCCTCATCATCTCTCTCTCTCGGCGGTCACTCATTCGTCTCTTCTCTCCAATCATTCTCTTGTACCTGTCGCTCTCTCTCTCAAATAAAATATGGGTACTACTACTACTACTGACGTACTACTACTAACTACTACTACACTACTACTACTACTACTACTACACACTTCTACTACTACTACTATACTCTACTCCTACTACTACTACTACTACCTAAATACTACTAACCCACCACTCTACGTAACCACTACCTACTACTACTACTCAACTACTACACTACTACTACTAACTACTACTACTACCCTACCCCACTACTACTACTACTACTCCTACTACTGACTACTACATACTACTACTACTACTACTACCAACTACTACCACTATACCACTCCTAACTACTACTACTACTACTACTACTACTACCAAGAAACACTCCACCACTACTACTACTTACTATACCTAACTACTACCACACCACTACTAACTAACTACACTACTCTACTAACTAACTACTCCTATAACTACTAACTACTACTACTATACTACTCACTCACTACTACTTACTACTACTCCTACTACTAACCACTACTACTACTAACTTAACCACTACTCTACTATACTACTTACTACTACTACTAATACTACTACTACAACTACTACTACCACTACTACCACTACCACTACTACTACGACCCTACCACTACCGACTACTACTAACTACCTACTCCTCACTACTACTATTACTACCCACTCACCTTACTTTAAATTCACTACCTGATAATACTACTACCACTACCACTACACTCACCACTACCCTACTACTACCACTACTACTACTACTACTACACTCTACTTACACTACTCTACCACACAACGACTACTACTACTACTACTACCTAATACTACTACTGCCACCACTACCACTACAACTAACTACTACTACTACTACTACTACTCCTACCAACTACTACTACTACTACTAACTAACTACTACTACTACACCACCTCACCAAACACTACCACTACTAACTACTAACTACTACTCTACTACTACTACCACCACTAGCCACACTAATACACTACTACTACTACTCCTACTCTGACTTACTACCAAACTACTACTATACTAACTACTACTACCTACTATACTAACCACCCCCACCACCACCACCACTAACTAACTACTACTACTACTACCTATACTACTACTACTACTACCACTACTACTAACTCTACTCCTCTACTACTACTACTCACTACTACTACTACTTACTCTAACCACTCTACTACTACTACTACCACTACCACTCACTACTACTAACCACTACCACTACTCCTACTACTATACTAACTACTAACTACTTCTACTACTACTACTTACTACCACTACTCCTGACTACTGAACTACTACTTACTAACTACCACCACTAACTACTACTACTACCACTAACCATACTACTTAATCACTAACCTACTAACTACTATACTACTACTCACTACTAACTACTACTACTACTACTACTACCACTACTACTATACTATAACCACTACCACTACTACTCACTACTACTACTACACTACCACCCAACTACCTAACTACTTACTACTAGTGCTACTACTACTACTACTACTACCACTTACTACTACTACCCCTTACCACTCTACTACTACTACTACTACTAACTACTACTAACTAGACCACCACTACCACTAGACACTACTACTACTACTACTACTACTACTACTACTACACTACTACTACCACACTACTACTTACCTCTACTACTACTTACTGCTACTACTACTACTACTACACTACTACTACTAACTACCACTACCACTACTACTACTACTACTACTACTACTACTATCACTCTACTACTACTACTACTACTACTACTACTACTACTCCTACTACCACTGACTACTCTACCTACTACTACTAACTACTAACGACTACTACTAACTACTACCTACTACACTACCACACTACTCTAAAGGATTTAAACACGTGCTGGATTAATGAGAGAGAGAGAGAAGAGAGAGGAGAGAGAGAGGCGAGGAGAGAGAGGGAGGAGAGAGGAGAGAGAGAGAAAAAATAGTTGTGGGTTTTTATGATCAATAGCGGCGCGCTACACGACACACCACACCCCCACCCCCACACACACACAACACACCACACACACACACACACATACACCACACACACACACACACACACACACACCACACACACACACACACACCAGGCACACACACCCACACACACACACACACACACACCCAGTAGTATTAGTAGTTAAGCGTATAACCAAAAATTATTATTATTATTATTATATATTATTATTCATTCTTATTCTTATTTATTATATTATTAACTGTTCTAACTACTATAACTAAACCACTATAACACCCCCTATAACAGGTGTTGGGGAGGTCATGACCACGAACCATCGGCGGCTACGTTCCTAACATGACCTCGGGTACCACTACTACTCCAGAAGGCAGTGGCAGTGGGTGTGGTAGTAGCATGGTGGTGGGTGATCCTAACTCTTCCCCTTAACTCTTCTCCCCCTCCCCCTCTACTACTATCGTCAGAGGGAGGTGGGGGGGTGCCCTGCTCCCCACCCACACCCCCTCCCCCCTACGGGCTATCGTTCCTAACCTGCACCCAGTCCCCCCAGGGTAAGTAGTAGTGGTAGTAGTAGTAATAGTAGTAGTAGTGGTGGTGGTGGTGGTGGTGGTGGTGGTGGTAGTAGTAGTTGTAGTAGTAGTAGTAGTAGTAGTAGTGGTGATGGTGGGGAGTAGTGGTGGTGGTTGTGTAGTAGTAGTGGTGGTGGGGAGTAGTGGTGTGGTTGTGGTAGTAGTAGTAGTAGTAGTCGTAGTAGTAGTAGTAGTAGTAGTTGGTGTGGTGGTGTATAGTAGTAGTAAGTACGTAGTATAGTAAGTAGTGGTAAGTCAGTCAGCAGTAGTCACAGCTACAGTAGTATAGTAGTAGTAGTAGTAATATAGTTAGTTATATTGTTGCTGTGGTAGGTTATATATGTAGTATATAGTTAGTAGTATGTATTAGTATAGTAAAGTGTAGTCTAGTAGTCATATAGCAACAGTAACAACGTCAAACAGTTTTATTTGTATATGGTACATACCACATACTACGGCAAGCAATAGTTCCTGCAATCTATACATCGTTACATTCATGCTATGAAGGTGGGTTGATGACTAAATAGTAAGTTAGCATTTGCTATGAAGGGGTTGACAATGACTAAAATCAGCCCTTACATTCTGCTATGAGGTGGGGTTGAAATGACTACAATAAGCTTACACTCCTATAGTGGGTATGAATCCTAAATATAAGTTACCATCCGCTATGGGTGGGATATGACTAAATTAAGTTACATTCTGCTGAGGTGGGTTGAAATGACTAATATAGTACTTCTGCTATGATGGTGGGTTGAAATGACTAAATATAGTGTACATTCTGCTATGAAGTGGGTTGAAATGATAAATATATAGTGTACATTTTGCTATAGTGGTAAATGACTAATATAAGTTATTCGCTAGTGAAGTGGTAAAGATAATTAAGTGGTACATTTGCTATGAGGTGGTGTGAAATGACTAAATATAAGTTACTATTCTGCTAGAAGTGGTGTGAATGACTAAATATAAGTTACATTCTGCTATGGAAGGGGTTGAAATGATATAGATATAAGTTACATTCTGCTATGAAGTGGGTGAGATGACTAGAATATAAGTTTAATTCTGCTATGAAGTGGTTGAAATAGACTAAATATAAGTCATTCGCTATGAGGTGGGTTGAAATGCAATAAATAAGTTACATTTGCTATAGTGGTTGATATGACATAATACAAAGTTACAATTCTGCTATGGGTGGTGAAATGCTATATCTAGTTACATCTGCTATGAGGTGGGTTGAAATGACTAAATATAAGTTACATTCTGCTATGAAGTGGGTTGAAATGACTAAATATAAGTTACATTTTGCTATGAGGGGGTTGAAATGACTAAATATAAGTTACATTCTGCTATGAAGTGGGTTGAAATGACTAAATATAAGTTACATTCTGCTATGAGGTGGGTTGAAATGACTAAATATAAGTTACATTCTGCTATGAAGTGGGTTGAAATGACTAAATATAAGTTACATTCTGCTATGAGGTGGGTTGAAATGACTAAATATAAGTTACATTCTGCTATGAGGGGGTTGAAATGACTAAATATAAGTTACATTCTGCTATGAGGTGGGTTGAAATGACTAAATATAAGTTACATTCTGCTATGAAGTGGGTTGAAATGACTAAATATAAAAGTGATAAAACTACAAAATGTACGAAATAAACATTCAACACGGTGTTCATTACCAAGAGAGATGGACCAGTGTGAGGTCCATGAGTGTGTACCTGTGTGGATGCCAGCTTTTACTAGGCCTATGCTGTACCCTGGAACTGTCGCCGATCAGAACTGTCGCCGCCGTGGTCGAGTGTTCCAATTCTTGATATTTCAGGAGCCAATATATACATTTAATCAAGTGTTCCCGTGTTTTTACATTCAGGGATGACATACTATCGTTAGCTTGATCAGTTAGGTTAAGTTAGGTGCCATTGTCCAGGTTAGGTTAAACATTTCCACGTCGACGAGAGTTCTAGTTTGGTGTTTCGGCGAGAGTTCTAGCTTGGTGTTTGGGCGAGAGTTCTAGTTTGGTGTTTCGGCGAGAGTTCTAGTTTGGTGTTTCGACGAGAGTTCTAGTTTGGTGTTTCGGCGAGAGTTCTAGTTTGGTGTTTCGGCGAGAGTTCTAGTTTGGTGTTTCGACGAGAGTTCTAGTTGGTGTTTCGGCGAGAGTTCTAGTTTGGTGTTTTCGGCGGAGTTCTAGTTTGGGTTTCGGCGAGTTCTAGTTGTGTTTCGTCAGTTTGCTTGTGTTTCGGCGAGAGTTGTAGTTTGGTGTTTCGGCGAGAGTTGTAGTTTGGTGTTTCGGCGAGTTCTAGTTTGGTGTTTCGGCGAGTTCTAGTTTGGTGTTTCGGCGAGTTCTAGCTTGGTGTTTCGGCGAGAGTTCTAGTTTGGTGTTTCGGCGAGAGTTCTAGTTTGGTGTTTCGGCGAGAGTTCTAGCTTGGTGTTTCGGCGAGAGTTCTAGTTTGGTGTTTCGGCGAGAGTTCTAGTTTGGTGTTTCGGCGAGAGTTCTAGTTTGGTGTTTCGGCGAGAGTTCTAAGTTGGTGTTTCGGCGAGAGTTCTAGTTTGGTGTTTCGGCGAGAGTTCTAGCTTGGTGTTTCGGCGAGAGTTCTAGTTTGGTGTTTTCGGCGAGAGTTCTAGTTTGGTTGTTTGGCGAGAGTTCTAGTTTGGTTTTTTGGGCAGAGTTCTAGTTTGGTTTTGGCGAGAGTTCTAGTTTGGTGTTTCGGCGAGAGTTCTAGTTTGGTGTTTGGCAGAGTTCTAGTTTGTGTTTGGCGAGAGTTCTAGTTTGGTGTTTCGGCGAGAGTTCTAGTTTGGTGTTTCGGCGAGAGTTCTAGTTTGTGTTTGGGCGAGAGTTCTAGTTTGGTGTTTTGGCGAGAGTTCTAGTTTGGTGTTTGGCGAGAGTTCTAGTTTGGTGTTTCGGACGAGAGTTCTAGTTTGGTGTTTTCGACGAGAGTTCTAGTTTGGTGTTTCGGCGAGAGTTCTAGTTTGGTGTTTGGCGAGAGTTCTAGTTGTGTTTCGGCGAGAGTTCTAGTTGTGTTTTCGGCGAGAGTTCTAGTTTGGTGTTTCGGCGAGAGTTCTAGTTTGTTGTTTCGGCGAGAGTTCTAGTTTGGGTGTTCGCGAGAGTTCAGTTTTGTCGGCGAGAGTTCTAGTTTGTTGTTTCGGCGAGAGTTCTAGTTTGGTGTTTCGGCGGCGAGAGTTCTAGTTTGTTGTTTCGGCGAGAGTTTTAGTTTGGTGTTTCGGCGAGAGTTCTAGCTT
>JACEEZ010011418.1:52500-70000 GCA_016584305.1 Chionoecetes opilio
TTGATTACATATATAACTACTGTCTACTCTACTGACATACAACTGTATCTATTACATACTATTTCCTCTACTTATCTGCGACTACTGCACTATAGTTACTACGTAGTAACTATTATCTACTATATTTGATCTAGATCCTACTATGATCTACTACTACAATGACTATTTACTCTATAAGTTGTTAATATTTAGACTACTATTACTGCTACTTACGTGACTTACTACAATAGGACTTCTAACTACTACTGAAACTACCTAATTCTTAGCTCACGTACTACTCTACTCATTTAACAATACTATTTCTACTATAAAAACTACTTACATACTTCTCTATACTCACTAACACATACTCCACTTACTACTAGTTTCTACTATACTTTACCATAACTACTACTACTAGCCTACATAACTTATGAGTACAAAGTTACTTACGTAGTTCTACAGTACTCATAAGGCTGTAACTACTATGTGTACGAGAATTGATATTTGATAATTACACTAGCTATCTACTACGTATTTACATACAATATTTAGTTGTTTAGCCAATGATAGACATGATCTTCATGTTTACATTCCAATATTAACTTACTGTAGTTTTTTATATTATGCAAACAAGCAAGTGATGTAAAAACATCAGATAATCCCGTGCAAATTGGCAATTTTTAGAATGCGATTGACTGGGAATATGTTAGTTAGGTAGCAGTTATCGGGCATGCTGAACACGAATCTGGCGTCAGTTTTCAGTTACAATGATTAAAAGTCCCTATTTCAGCCAATTCACAATGACATGATACTTCCAGATATTCCTTAAAAACCACAAATTAGACAAAACTTACTACAAGACATAACAATATGACAGGCATTGCTAGATTAATCATGACTTCAACACAACGATCAGTAGTAGTATTTTCAGTATTAGTAGTAGTAGTATTAATCCCTATTTGAGCCACCCATGCGATTGTCAAAGTACTTATAAAAACCTAGGAATACTATAGCAATCCTGTGGGACTTCTAATGCCCTCCCATGACTCCTGTAGGATGCATGAAGGAGCGAAGAGGCCCGTGAAGGACTCTGAAGGATTGTATATATATGTATAGGGAGATATCTAGTACCTATTTCCATTTCTCCTATTTCTAGTAAGCATAGGTTACCATACTAGCATTAAAACCATTGCAAATTAAACCCTATGTCTGTATGTATGTATGTATGGGTTGTTAAAAGGCACTACAACCACTACCACTACTACCAACAACAACAACAACAACAACTATTATTATTATTATTATTATTATTATTATTATTATTATTATTATTATTGTTACTATTCTCCCTTCCATGTCGTTAACAGACGGTAACTCAACGAAGTCATACGTCTCTTTGACCCCTGTGACCCCAAGCATAGGTAAGCCCGTGACCCCATGACCCCCCATTACCCATTACCCATTACCCCATTACCCCATTACCCATCATATCCTACATACATATACATACCCATTTAATTTGATTTTTTTTACTTTTTTTGATTTTATTACCCCCCTTAATTACCCCCCATTACCCATTACCCATTAACCCATTAGCCATCATATCCTACATACATATACATCCCCATTTTATTATATTTTTAAACTTATTTTATTACCCCCCTTAATTACCCCCCATTACCCATTAACCCATTAACCCATTAGCCCATATCCTACATACATACATATACCCATTTTTTTTTTACATTTTTATTTTAGTACCCCCTTTCATTACCCCCCATTACCCATTAACCCATTACCCATTACCCAGATCACCCCATTACATATTTCATACATATACATCCCCATTTTAATTTTTTTTATTAACATTTTTTTTTATTACCCCCTTCATTACCCCCCATTACCCATAACCCATTAACCCATTAGGCCATATCCTACATACATACATATACATACCCATTTTTTTTTTTACATTTTTATTTAGTACCCCCTTTCATTACCCCCATTACCCATTACCCATTACCCCCATTACCCATTGCCCAGATCCACCCCTTACATCCCTATTTTTTGTATATATATATTTTTTTACATTTTATTTTATTACCCCCTTCATTACCCCCATTACCCATTACCATTAACCATTACCCCCCATTACATCCCAATTTTGTATTTTAAATTATTATTATTTTTTTTTTCTCATTGCTCCCCTTCATTACGCCCCATTACCTATTGACCCATTAACCATTAACCCATTACCCATTACCCATTACATCCCTATTTTTTTTATAATTTTATTTATACATTTTTTTTTTTTTTTTTTTTTTTTGCCCATTATATACCCAGCTATTCTCCCTTAGTAGTTAGAGGTAAACACTACATTCATTTGTCCCATTAACTTCCATATACTGTTTCATACCCATTATATTTAACTCACTCACCCATTCATACGGTTTATGGTAATTTCGTCCACATGTCAGTTCGCCCACAAGTCATTTCGCCCACATGTCAATTCGCCCACAAGTCATTTCGCCCACATGTCAGTTCGCCCACAAGTCATTTCGCCCACATGTCAGTTCGCCCACAAGTCATTTCGCCCACATGTCAGTTCGCCCACAAGTCATTTCGCCCACATCTCAGTTCGCCCACAAGTCATTTCGCCCACATGTCAGTTCGCCCACAAGTCATTTCGCCCACATGTCAGTTCGGCCACAAGTCATTTCGCCCAAATCTAGAGTCTGTTCGCCCACACTAAAGTTGGTTCGGCCACAAGTATTCAATGTCGTAATAACTATATTTAAACTTCATAAATACATAAGAACATTTACACCTATTATCACCCATTAATTTTCCCCATTTATTCACCCATTTAAATCCCCCCCCCCATAATTCTCCCATTCGACCATTATATCTGACCCATTCCGTATCATGCCTTACCATTAACCCTTATATTTCATCCCTATGTAGCTTAAATACACCCATTAACACCCCCATTATCACCCATTAATTAGTAAAAGAACAGCCACATATACACAATTTTCCATTATTTCCATTTTTTTAAACACACACACACACACACACACACACACATTCCTCCCCCATCCCCCCCCCCCATCCCCCCATCCTCCCCGGGGGTCTTGCTAAGTGTTGTACCGCTGTTGTAATGCTGTTATGCTCGTTATAGAGGGGGGGGGGGGGGCTGTGACCTAAGTTCATGTCGTTTATAACCTAATTGGCCGAGTCAAATCACCGGTAGTTTGCGATCGTTGCGTCTAAAAATTAGTCTGTTCGTGCATTTCGTATACCTCAATGCGTTATTTCGTTAATTTGTCGTCTCCGTGGTGTAGTGGTTAGAGCGCCTACCTACGAATCCACGGGCCCTGGTTGGAATCCCGGCCAGGGCAGTCGGCGTGCAGCCCACCCAGCTGGATAAATGGGTACCTGGGGAAACCCGGGAACTGTTGTAACCCGGGTGTCACACTAGCCCTGTGTCCCGGGGTACCACAGGCTCAAGGGCTGATGCCACGGAGATGAGCACCGAGGCCATGCACCCCTTAGTGTATGCCTAGATATGAAACGCGATAGCCATGAAACGCGATAGCCATGAAACGCGATAGCCATGAAACCCGATAGCCATGAAACGCGGTAGCCATGAAACGCGATAGCCATGAAACGCGATAGCCATGAAACCCGATAGCCATGAAACGCGATAGCCATGAAACCCGATAGCCATGAAACGCGGTAGCCATGAAACCCGATAGCCATGGAACGCGGTAGCCATGAAACGCCGTAGCCATGAAACGCGGTAGCCATGAAACGCGGTAGCCATGAAACGCGAGAGCCATGAAACGCGGTAGCCATGAAACGCGATAGCATGAAACGCGAGAGCCAAAAACGCGGTACCAAAAACGCGGTACCATGAAAGCGGTAGCCATAAAACGGATAGCCTGAAACGCGATGCCATGAACCGTAGCCATAAAACGGGGTACCATAAACGGGTACCATGAAAGCGGTACCCATGAAACCGGTAGCCATGAACGCGTTCCTGAAACGCGGTACCAAAAACGCGTAGCCATGAAACACGGTAGCCATGAAAACGCGATACCATGAAATGCGATCCATGAACACCGTAGCCATGAACCGGTAGCTTTGAAGCGGAAAGCCATGAAACGCGTAGCCATAAAAAGCGATAGCCATGAAACGCGGTAGCCATGCGTAGCCATGAAGCGATGCCTGAAACCTAGCAAACGGTAGCCAACGGTAGTTGAACGTGCGTCTAAAGAAATTTGACGCGGGCATACGATACCAATGAGCGGTAATTACGTCGATTTGACGCTACCGGGTGTAGCCTGAAGCGCGATACCTACGGATCCATCGGGCCATGTGAACCCGGCCAGGCAGCGGCGTGCAGCCCGACACCAGTGGCATAAATGGGTACCATGGGAAACCCGGTGAACTGTAGTAACCGCGGGGTGTCACACTAGCCACTGTGACGGGTACCACAGGCTCAAGGGCTGATGCCACGGAGATGAGACCGAAGGCCATGCACCCCTCTAGTGTATGCCTAGATATGAAACGCGATAGCCATGAAACGCGATAGCCATGAAACGCGGTAGCCATGAAACGCGGTAGCCATGAAACGCGGTAGCCATGAAACGCGGTAGCCATGAAACGCGGTAGCCATGAAACGCGGTAGCCATGAAACGCGGTAGCCATGAAACGCGGTAGCCATGAAACGCGGTAGCCATGAAACGCGATAGCCATGAAACGCGGTAGCCATGAAACGCGCTAGCAATGAAACGCGTAGCCATGAAACGCGGTAGCCATGAAACGCGGTAGCCATGAAACGGCTAGAGGTAGCCATGAAACGCGGTAGCCATGAAACGCGATAGCCATGAAACGCGAGAGCCATGAAACGCCGGTAGCCATGAAAACGCGATAGCCATGAAACGCGGTAGCCATGAAACGCGGATAGCCATGAAACGCGGTAGCCATGAAACGCGGTAGCCATGAAACGCGTAGCCATGAAACGCGGTAGCCATGAAACGCGATAGCCATGAAACGCGGTAGCCATGAAACGCGGTAGCCATGAAACGCGATAAGCGTGGCCATGAAACGCGGTAGCCATGAAAGCGTGCCATGAAACGCGGTGCCATGAAACGCGGTAGCCATGAAACGATAGCCTGAAGCGGTAGCCATGAAAGCGATAGCCATGAAACGCGATAGCCATGAAACACCCGATAGCCATGAACCCGATAGCCTGAAACGCGTGCCTGAACGCCGTAGCCATGAAACGCGATAGCCATGAAACGCGGTAGCCATGAAACGCGGTAGTCCATGAAACGCGGTATCCATGAAACGCGTAGCCATGAAACGCGATAGCCATGAAACGCGGTAGCCATGAAACAACCGTAGCCATGAAACGCGGTAGCCATGAAACGCGATAGCCATGAAACGCGGTAGCCATGAAACGCGGTAGCCATGAAACGCGATAGCCATGAAACGCGGTAGCCATGAAACGCGGTAGCCATGAAACACGTAGCCATGAAACGCGGTAGCCATGAAACGCGCGTAGCCATGAAACGCGGTAGCCATGAAACGCGGTAGCCATGAAACGCGGTAGCCATGAAACGCGGTAGCCATGAAACGCGGTAGACATGAAACGCGGTAGCATGAAACGCGGTAGCCATGAAACGCGGTAGCCATGAAACGCGGTAGCCATGAAACGCGTAGCCTGAAACGCTAGCCATGAAACGCGGTAGCCATGAAACGCGTAGCCATGAAACGCGGTAGCCATGAACATAAAGCGACTAGCCATGAAACGCGGTAGCCATGAAACGCGATAGCCATGAAACGCGGTAGCCATGAAACGCCGGTAGCCATGAAACGCGTAGCCATGAAACGCGGTAGCCATGAAACGCGGTAGCCATGAAACGCGGTAGCCATGAAACGCGGTAGCCATGAAACGCGTGAGCCATGAAACGCGATAGCCATGAAACGCGGTAGCCATGAAACGCGGTAGCCATGAACGCGGTACCAGAACGCGTAGCCATGAAACGCGGTAGCCATGAAACGCGGTAGCCATGAAACGCGGTAGCCATGAAACGCGGTTGGGCATGAAACGCGATAGCCATGAAACGCGGTAGCCATGAAACGCGATAGCCATGAAACGCGGTAGCCATGAAACGCGGTAGCCATGAAACGCGGTAGCCATGAAACGCGGTAGCCATGAAACGCGGTAGCCATGAAACGCGGTAGCCATGAAACGCGGTAGCCATGAAACGCGGTAGCCATGAAACGCGATAGCCATGAAACGCGGTAGCCATGAAACGCGGTAGCCATGAAACGCGGTAGCCATGAAACGCGGTAGCCATGAAACGCGGTAGCCATGAAACGCGGTAGCCATGAAACGCGGTAGCCATGAAACGCGTAGCCATGAAACGCGTAGCCATGAAACGCGATAGCCATGAAACGCATAGCCATGAAACGCGGTAGCCATGAAACCGGTAGCCATGAAACGCGGTAGCCATGAAACGCGGTAGCCATGAAACGCGGTAGCCATGAAACGCGGTAGCCATGAAACGCGGTAGCCATGAAACGCGGTAGCCATGAAACGCGGTAGCCATGAAACGCGGTAGCCATAAACGCGGTAGCCATGAAACGCGATAGCCATGAAACGCGGTAGCCATGAAACGCGGTAGCCATGAAACGCGATAGCCATGAAACGCGGTAGCTGACAATAGCTGAGTGTATGTATGTGTGTATGCATGATTTGTTACTGTACGTACGGTGAATATGCATTTTGAATCGCACGAATATTTTTGTCGCATGTTTGTATGTATGTGTGTGTGTGTGTTTATACGGACATACGCCAGGATTACGTTGCTTTAACTACACACAACCCTCGTTTTCCCGGACCTCCATTTCCCGGATATCGGATTTGCCCGTCAAAATCCGAGGTCCGGGGATGTCAGAGTCCCGGACAAATGCCTGGTCCACTCCGTAAATCGACAAAGTTGTCCGGCGGTCCGAGCGTCTCCCGTCACCCCTGGCCAGTGTCCGCGCCTCCCGCCAGGTGGCAGCATGCCCAGCGGTCGTATTGTTTACATTTGGGCACAAGACACTCACGGTTCACCTGCACTGCCTCCGTCAGTCCCCTGACCCCCACTGCCCCTGGTGCAGGAGCTTCTCGGAGACTATTGAACACTTTCTGCTGCAGTGTCCGCGCTTCCACTCCCACCGTGTAGTGCTACGCTCTCAACTCCTCGCCCTGAACGTCGCCACCCACACCTGCCCACCCTGCTGGCGGGGGCTGGCGTCCACCCCTCCCGAGCAACACGCTGTCATCCGCCTCACCTGTGCCTTCCTGATGAGGACAGGTCAACTACCGCGCCTGTGATGGCATCATAGGACGTCACCAGGGCTCATAGTGTTCCCCAAGGGATCCTCGCAGCCCTAAATACAACAACAAAGTGACGTAAAAGTCCGCGGCGGGGTAGTTGATATTGGCGGTTGCCGGACAGTAAATACTGGAGTAGGATAAACGTCCGGGGGTGGGCAATGGCCTCGCACTGTGGCCATTCCCGGACCAGTGCTGCCCCCTATTAGTCCGGGAAAACCAGGGTTGTGTGTACTTGCATATATATAGACGTAAATATAATTAATTTATTCATATAGACTAATTTCAACCACTAGTCTGTCTGTCTGTCTGTATGTATGTCTGTCTCTCTGTCTCTCTGTCTGTATGTATGTATGTCTGTCTGTATGTATGTATGTCTGTCTTTTTCCATGTAATTGAAAGAAGAATAAGCGAAGAAATTTCTATCGTTCTTTCATTAGCGTATCGGATAAAAAAAAAAGCAATATTTTATTTTGCGAAAGAAATAATGGCTAAGATTAAATAGAGATGAGAGAGAGAGAGAGAGAGATAGAGGAGAGAGAGAGAGAGATTGATTTGATAACATTAGACGCTTTGTAGTGAGTGTAAGCAATGTTTTATAGCTATGACCTGTTTAGTATCCTTGTCCACTAACTACTGTGGTATATTCAGTGACTTTTCCTTATTTTATGGCTGACAACAGACCATTTTATATAGCCAAGGAAAGATCTGGGCGTGAAGGGGTTGAGGCTATGGTCAGCAAGTAGAACCGCCCTCCCCTATTGGCTACTAAATGGCTATGATGAGTGATTTTTAGGGGTTTCACATACCTATAGTCTATTTTTGTTATTATGGTCAAAATGCAGTCAGGAAGCCACGCCCCCTGCCTGCCCTTCTATGCTACGGGGCAGCTGATTGGTGCATTCCTCGTCTCATCACTACCCATCACAATATCTTCACTACTTAATCACTACCCATCACAATATCTTCACTACTTAATCACTACCCATCACAATATCTTCACTACTTAATCACTACCCATCACAATATCTTCACTACTTAATCACTACCCATCACAATATCTTCACTACTTAATCACTACCCATCACAATATCTTCACTACTTAATCACTACCCATCACAATATCTTCACTACTTAACCACTACCCATCACAATATCTTCACTACTTAATCACTACCCATCACAATATCTTCACTACTTAATCACTACCCATCACAATATCTTCACTACTTAATCACTACCCATCACAATATCTTCACTACTTAATCACTACCCATCACAATATCTTCACTACTTAATCACTACCCATCACAATATCTTCACTACTTAATCACTACCCATCACAATATCTTCACTACTTCATCACTACCCATCACAATATCTTCACTACTTAATCACTACCCATCACAATATCTTCACTACTTAATCACTACCCATCACAATATCTTCACTACTTAATCACTACCCATCACAATATCTTCACTACTTAATCACTACCCATCACAATATCTTCACTCCTTAATCACTACCCATCACAATATCTTCACTACTTAATCACTACCCATCACAATATCTTCACTACTTAATCACTACCCATCACAATATCTTCACCACTTAATCACTACCCATCACAATATTGGTGTGTGTGTAGTATAACATGGCAACTCGAGATATGCCATGCGAGATATACGAGATATACGAGATATTACATTCTAACCCATAGCGTATACGGGCGGATATTCACCCGGGAAATCTCGCCGCGTGACACCTATCTAGCTATACGATGCAGTTCGCGCCACATTTTTCAACTACGGAACCCCCCCCTGACATATTTTGGGGGGTCAAATATATATGGCCGGGAGCGCTACAACATTCCCTACACGCCGATGTAGTTTTTATCGATTTTTGCAAGGGTCGTCAAAATGAGCCTACCCTTCACCCAGGGCTTAGGTGTATCAAGCCTGCCCTTAGCTTGTTAAGGGTTAAAGTCATCGTGCAGACCATGGCATCATTCCTGATTTAATGCCATCAACACACAGCCATGATCGAGTATATCAACAATAGGTTGTCACATTTGGCATCCAGTCACCCGCATTCAAAATCTGTAAATTCCCCGTGCTCTCAAAACACAACTGTTGATCAGCAGACGACGCACCATGGCTCGGCGACGTCACAGCAGGCAGCCTCCCAGCACCGCCTGATACAGATGCGCGGAGACTCTGAGAAAAATGTAGTACTTGGGGAGTTTCGGGTGTTTCTGATATATTTTTTGTGCGATGTGGCATATACTTGCATCCTGTGTGGGTGCAGCGTGGGGGCTGTGCCTTTACCGAGAGCTTAGCACCCATTTGCAAACTGTGGGGCCACGATATATGTGTGCAGATGTGTGCAGCGGCGGGGAGCGGCGGGTAGGTGCAAGGCCACCGAGATGAGAGGGCTGCAGTACCCTGGCTACTACCAGCCACTCCCCGTCGCTCCAAAGGTCTGCACACATATATCGTCGCCGTGTGGGTTGTGAATGAGTGCTAAGCTCTCGGGAAGGGCACGGCTTTCTTGCTGTGCCCATGCAGGATGCAAGTATGTGCCGTGTCGCACAAAAAATATACCAGAAGCACCCAAAATTCCCCAAGTACTACATTTTTCTCAGAGTCTCCGTGTGTCTGTGTCGGGCGGGGCTGGGAGGCTTACCTCATGTGACGTCGCCAGCAAGTTTCCCGCCACGGCTGGAATGGGGCTGTTGTTTTTCCCGCGCTTTTTACAAGTCATGTTTTTAGGGAAATAAGGCGTGGAAATGAATAATTTTTTGTGGATTAGGTATTTTGAATGTACATTGAACATAATTATGCCAAGAAACAATGGGTCTGGAGGATGACTTTAACAGTGCGTGACCACTGGACAGCAATCTTCACTACAGAGGGTGACAAAATCAAAACACCCTCTGTAGTGAAGATTGCTCTGTCCAGTGGTCACGCCGCTGTTAAGTAGTGAAGATATTGTGATTGGTAGTGATTAAGTAGTGAAGATATTGTGATGGGTAGTGATTAAGTAGTGAAGATATTGTGATGGGTAGTGATTAAGCAGTGAAGATATTGTGATGGGTAGTGATTAAGTAGTGAAGATATTGTGATGGGTAGTGATTAAGTAGTGAAGATATTGTGATGGGTAGTGATGATACGAGGAATGCACCAATCAGCTGCCCCGTAGCATAGAAGGGCAAGCAGGGGGCGTGGCTTCCTGACTGCATTTTGACCATAATAACAAAAATAGACTATACGTGAATTTAAGAGATTTCCGTGAGAGAAAAAAAAGGTAAATATTGACGGTTCCGCGTTACAAAATTATACTTTTTTGCCGAGACTCAACGGCTTAAAGTGTTGTTAAAGATGCTGTTACTGTTGCCATGTTGTTGTTGTTGTTGTTGTTGTTGTTGTGTGTTGGTGTTGTGTGGCGGCATGTAAGTGTGTGGTGTGTGTGTGTGTGTGTGTGTGTAAGTCAGGAAAATAAAGTGTTCATCAATAGATTTTTTTTTTTTTTTTTTTTTTTATAGGAGAAAAAAAAAAATTGTCAGTCCCTATAAAGAAGACAGTATGTTATATAAGGATCAATATATGCTTGTAATATAGGATACTGTATAGTTATTGAGGCCTATAGTGCTATGTATATATGAAGTGTTAACCCCTTGACTATTTTGGACTATTTTATGACTATTTTGGACTATTTTATGACTATTCTGGACTATTTTATGACTATTTTGGACTATTTTATGACTATTTTGGACTATTTTATGACTATTTTGGACACTTTTATGACTATTTTGGACTATTTTATGACTATTTTGGACTATTTTATGACTATTTTGGACTATTTTATGACTATTTTGGACATTTTATGACTATTTTGGACTATTTTATGACTATTTTGGACTATTTTATGACTATTTTGGACTATTTTATGACTATTTTGGACTATTTTATGACTATTTTGGACTATTTTGGACATTTATGACTATTTTGGACTATTTTATGACTATTTTGGACTATTTTATGACTATTTTGGACTATTTTATGACTATTTTGGACTATTTTATGACTATTTTGGACTATTTTATGACTATTTTGGACATTTTATGACTATTTTGGACTATTTTATGACTATTTTGGACTATTTTATGACTATTTTGGACTATTTTATGACTATTTTGGACTATTTTATGACTATTTTGGACTATTTTATGACTATTTTGGACTATTTTATGACTATTTTGGACTATTTTATGACTATTTTGGACTATTTATGATATTGGACTATTTATGGACATTTGCATTTTATGACTATTTTGGACTATTTTATGAGTATTTTGGACTATTTTATGAGTATTTTGGACTATTTTATGAGTATTTTGGACTATTTTATGAGTATTTTGGACTATTTTATGACTATTTTGGACTATTTTATGACTATTTTGGACTATTTTATGACTATTTTGGACTATTTTATGACATTTGGACTATATTTTTGGACTTTTTCTTTTGACTATTTATGACTATTTTGGACTATTTTATGACTATTTTGGACTATTTTATGACTATTTTGGACTATTTTATGACTATTTTGGACTATTTTTTATGACTATTTTGGATATTTTATGACTATTTTATGGACTATTTTTGACTATTTTTGACTATTTTATGACTATTTTAGGACTATTTTGTATTTGACTATTTTGGACTATTTTATGACTATTTTGGACTATTTTATGACTATTTGATTTGGACTATTTTGGACTATTTTATGACTATTTTAGGACTATTTTATGACTATTTTTGGACTATTTTATGACTATTTTGATGACTATTTTATGACTATTTTGAATTTAGACTATTTTGACTATTTTTGGACTATTTTATGACTATTTTGGACTATTTTATGACTATTTTTGGACTATTTGGACTATTTTATGGACTATTTTGGACTATTAGACTATTTTATTTGACTATTATATTTTGGACTATTTTTGACTATTTTGGACTATTTTAGACTATTTTGGACTATTTTATGACTATTTTGGACTATTTTAGGACTATTTTGACTATTTTGACTATTTTGGACTATTTGTATGACTATTTTGGACTATTTTAGACTTGATTTTATGGACTATTTGGATATTTGGACTATTTTATGACTATTTTATGACTATTTTGGACTATTTTATGACTATTTTGGACTATTTTAGGACTATTTTGGACTATTTTATGGAGCTATTTTGGACTATTTTAGACTATTTTGGACTATTTTGATATTTATTTTTGGACTATGTTGGCTTTTTATGACTATTGATATTAATTTTGGACTATTTTATGACTATTTTGATATTTTGGACATATTTTAGACTATTTGACTATTTTGGAACTATTTTATGACTTATTTTGGACTATTGACTATTTTAGGACTATTGATTGACTATTTGGACTATTTGATATTTGACTATTTATGGACTATTTTGGACTATTTATGGACTATTTGACTATTTGGACTATTTTTGACTATTTTGGACTTGATTTTATGACTATTTTGGACTATTTTACTTTGGACTATTTTATGACTATTTTGGACTATTTTGACATTTTGGACTATTTTTGGACTATTTTGGACTATTTTATGACTATTTTGACTATTTGTATGACTATTTGACTATTTGGACTATTTTTGACTATTTTATGACTATTTTGGACTATTTTGGACTATTTGGACTACTTAATTTTATGGATTTGACTATTTTGGACTATTTTGTATTGACTATTTGGACTATTTTAGACTATTTTGGACTATTTTGACTATTTTGACTATTTTGATATTTGGACTATTTTATGACTATTTTGGACTATTACTATTTATGACTATTTTGACTATTTTAGACTATTTTGACTATTTATGGACTATTTTGGACTATTTTATGACTATTTGATATTTGGACTATTTATATGGACTATTTTTGGACTATTTTGACTATTTGACTTTTGGACTTTATTTTTATGACTATTTTGGACTATTTTATGACATGATTTTGGACTATTTTATGGACTATTTTTGGACTATTTATTGGCTTATTGGACTATTTTGGACTATTTGCTTTTTATGACTATTATTGGGCTATTTTGCTATTTTGGACTATTTTTTGGACTATTTACTTTTGGACTATTTTGGACTATTTTGGACTATTTTATGACTATTTTGGACTATTATGACTATTTTGGACTATTTTATTTGGACTATTTTTGGACTATTTTTTGACTATATTTTTGGACTATTTTGGACTATTTGACTATTTGGACTTTTTGACTGACACTTTATATTTGACTATTTTGGACTATTTTGGACTATTTTGACATTTGGACTATTTTATGACTATTTTGGACTATTTTACTATTTGGACTATTTTGGACATTTAGACTATTTTGGACTATTTTGGACTATTTTGGACTATTTTTATGGACTATTTTGGACTATTTTATGACTATCTTTTGGACTATTTTATGACTATTTTGGACTATTTTTATGCTTTGACTATTTTATGACTATTTTATGACTATTTTGGACTATTTTATATTTGGACTATTTTATGACTATTTGGACTATTTTATGCTATTTTGGACTATTTTATGGACTATTTTGTGACTATTTTTATTTGACTATTTTGGACTATTTATGACTATTTTGGACCTATTTTGGACTATTTTTTGGACTATTTTGGACTATTTGACTATTTTGGACTATTTTGGACTATTTAGGACTATTCATGGACATGATATTTTAGACTATTTTGACTATTTTAGGACTATTTTTTGGACTATTTTTTTGGACTTTTTTGATATTTGGACTATTTTATGACTATTTTGGACTATTTTGGACTATTTCTATGGACTATTTCTATGGACTATTTTATGACTATTTTGGACTATTTTGGGCTATTTATTGGACTATTATGGACTATTTTTACTTGACCTATTTTGGACTAATTTGCTATGACTATTTTAGGACTATTTTAGGACATTTGTATTTGGACTATTTTGACTATTTACTATTTGACTATTTTGGACTATTTTTGGACTATTTAGGACATTGTTAGACTATTTAGACTATTGCATTTTTATGACTATTTGGACATTTTGACTATTTGGCATTTTGATACTATTTTGATATTTTGGACATTTGTTGGCTATTTTTGACTATTTTGACCATTTCTGACATTTAGACTATTTTGGACCATTTTATGACTATTTTGACTATTTGGCTTTTTATGACATTTTGGACTATTTTATGACTATTTGGCTTTAGACTTTTGGACTTTTTGGCTATTGTTTGGCTATTTTGGACTATTTTGGACTATTTATGCTATTTGGACTATTTGACTATTTAGGCTAATTGGCATTGCTATTTTGCTTTTGACTATTTGGACTATTTGGCTATTTGACTATTTGGACTATTTGCATTAATGATTATTTGATAATAACATTTTGACTATAGGCATATTTCGGTTCTGATTTTCTATTTTTGCTGTTTGTGTTACGATACTCCCACATTAGACAGTTACACCATTTGCACCACACATTGACTTTGGTTTGGTTTGATGACCGATTTGATTTGTTTTTTTACGGCTTATCTGGCATTTCATTGTGGTTGTGCTTTAGGACAGCTGCAAGGTGGGCCTTGCTGCGTTTGACCACTGATTGCCCTTAGTCTTGAGTGTACGGTCCTTGTTTGTGATTGCAGGATTGGCGGTTTCCCTTGGTTGGGTGGCAGCCTGGCCACTATCCCTGAATGACCGTTGTCTCCAAGGTACTTACAGAACAAGCCGGCATTGGCCTTGGATTTATATAAAGTAAAACATTTCTGTACGGTGATAACAGGGGCAGTATATTACAGGGGTTTCTGTGGTTATAGCTTCTCTATTTGTAGTCTCGCTGTGTCCTCTGTGTGTGCCCTCACTGATCACCACTCACCTACAGTCTAGTAACAGTTACACTCTTGTACCTCCCATGATTAACACACACACACACACACACACACTCCCTACGTGTGTGTGTGTGTGTGTGTGTGTCTATGCCCCATGTCTAACACTGTCATCTAGTTGTATTTTTTTTAAGTTGTATTTTACAGGGCGTGTGTGTGTGTGTGTGTGTGTGTGTGTGCCATTTTACCCCATGTCTAACACTCTCTCTCTCTCCCTGTGTGTGTGTGTGTGTGTGTGCGGCAGTGTCTGAGGGGGACGGCAGCCTGGACAGCAGCGGCGGCGGCGGTGGGGCTGTAGCCATCACAGCTCCTACGTGCAGTATGTAGACACCTCCCCAGACCCCCTCTTCCCCGCCACTAACACCCACATGTAACTACTACTGCTACTACTGCTGCTACTTCTACTACTTCTGTTACTTCTATGAGACTTGTTTTTGGTTGTGTCTTGTAATTGTTATGTGAGGCTGGTTTGGGCCCCCTTCACAGTGTGGCCACGCAGGGCCACCACAGCCCGGCCGCTGCGGGATGTGACGCGTGGCCTCCAGGTTTTGTGTGTGTCTTGGCGTGGGCCAGTAGGGTTGGCGACGGTCGTTGCCTGTCAGCGACGTGCTGGCAACTAGTCTCAAGACCAGTCTCAATGGTCATTTACTGAACTGGCGCCACGACTCTGTCCACCCATTGGTCGACAGTCGCAGACGGTCTTGACATTAGTCATGGCGACGGTCGCCCACTGTGGCATGGCTGTCTGTGAAGTGGTTGACTGGACAGTTGCCGAGGAGTTGGCCGAGGGTGTTCCCTGTGGTTTGGGTGGCAGCCTGGCCCACTATCCCTGAATGACACAGTTGTCCTCCACAAGGATACTTTGGCAGCAGAACAAAGGCCTGGCATTGGGCCTTGGATACACTTTAAATTGCCTGGCGCCAATTTTTACCCAGATTTTCCATCATAAGGATACTTTGACAGGCGTCACGAACGCCCATCATTAGACGTGGAGTGTGGTCACGAACACCCCGACGTGGTCCGAGCCCCGCCGTGCACTGGGCATGGGGCCATGGCTTATAAGCAGGTAGTGACAGCCACAGCCAAGACCTGGGGTGTCCTGCAGGCACGGCCACCACACTGTGAAGGCAGCTGTGGTCGCTGGCTGATTTTTGGTTTTCCGTTAGGTTTGTGGTTCATTTTTTGGTTGGTTTTGATTTCCTGCGTTTGTAATTGTTTTAATTTTTGGTTTTTTCTGCTTGTCAAAATCAAAGGTAAATTTTAACTATTTTCTGATGGTTTATTTATTTAGTTTGTTTGTTTGTTTGTTAATGTTGACCAGTTTGTGTTTGTTTGTTGCCCGGTTTGTTGCTGTTGTCTTATGTTGTTACCTCTCTCTCTCTCTCTCTCTCTCTCTCCCCTCTCTCCTCTCTCTCTCTCTCTCTCTCTCCCTCTCCTTCCTCTCCTCTCTCTCTCTCTTCTCTCTCTCTCTCTCTCTCTCTCTTCTCCTCTCTCTCTTCTCTTCTCTTCTCTCTCTCTCTCTCTCTCTCTCTTCTCTCTCTTCTTCTCTCCTCTTCCTCTCTTCCTCTCTCTCTCTCCTCTCTCTCTCTCTCTCTCTCTCTCTCTCTCTCTCTCATGGTTGCATTTTTGTTTGTTTTTTGGTTGTTTTTGTTGTTTTTGTTGTTGCATCTTTGTTTTATTGGACGTGAAATTAAAGATAACTCTCCTCTCTTCTCTCTCTCTCTCTCTCTCTCTCTCTCTCTCTCTCTCTCCTCTCTCTCTCTCTCCTCTCTCTCCTCTCTCTCTCTCTCTTCTCATTCTCTCTCCTCTTCTCTCTCTTCTTTATCATTTATCTTCTTCCTTCCTTCCTTCCTTCCTTCCTTCCTTCCTTCCTTCCTTCCTTCCTTCCTTCCTTCCTTCCATCCTTCCTTCCTTCCTTTCTTCCTCTACATACTGTCTTCCTCCTCCTCCTCCTTCCTCCTCCTCCTCCTCCTCCTCCTCCTCCTCCTCCTCCTCCTCCCTGTTAATATTTAGAACAAAATATATATGCATGTAGTACGGAATGTCATGTATGTATGTATGTATATATGTATGTATGTATGTGTAACCATGTACACACACACACACACACAC
>JACEEZ010011418.1:80000-85000 GCA_016584305.1 Chionoecetes opilio
GTTACATTTAACTGCCGTTACATTTAACTTCCGTTACATTTAACTGCCGTTACATTTAACTGCCGTTACATTTAACTTCCGTTACATTTAACTTCCGTTACATTTAACTTCCGTTACATTTAACTTCCGTTACATTTAACTTCCGTTACATTTAACTGCCGTTACATTTAACTGCCGTTACTTTTAAACTGCCGTTACATTTAACTGCCGTTACATTTAACTGCCTTACATTTAACTGCCGTTACATTTAACTTCCGTTACATTTAACTTCCGTTACATTTAACTGCCGTTACATTTAACTGCCGTTACATTTAACTGCCGTTACATTTAACTGCCGTTACATTTAACTGCCGTTACATTTAACTGCCGTTACATTTAACTGCCGTTACATTTAACTTCCGTTACATTTAACTTCCGTTACATTTAACTTCCGTTACATTTAACTGCCGTTACATTTAACTGCCGTTACATTTAACTGCCGTTACATTTAACTTCCGTTACATTTAACTTCCGTTACATTTAACTGCCGTTACATTTAACTTCCGTTACATTTAACTGCCGTTACATTTAACTGCCGTTACATTTAACTTCCGTTACTTTAACTTCGTTACATTTAACTTCCGTTACATTTAACTTCCGTTATATTTAACTTCCGTTACATTTAACTGCCGTTACATTTAACTGCCGTTACATTTAACTTCCGTTACATTTAACTGCCGTTACATTTAACTTCCGTTACATTTAACTTCCGTTACATTTAACTTCCGTTACATTTAACTTCCGTTACATTTAACTTCCATTACATTTAACTTCCGTTACATTTAACTTCCGTTACATTTAACTGCCGTTACATTTAACTTCCGTTACATTGAACTGCCGTTACATTGAACTGCCGTTACATTGAACTGCCGTTACATTGAACTGCCGTTACATTGAACTGCCGTTACATTGAACTGCCGTTACATTGAACTGCCGTTACATTTAACTTCCGTTACATTTAACTGCCGTTACATTTAACTTCCGTTACATTTAACTTCCGTTACATTTAACTTCCATTACATTTAACTGCCGTAACACAATTTTTTTTAGTTTAATACTAATATTGCGTTTCATTTAAGGTTTGTTCAGGCTTTTGTGTGTGTGGCAGCCTTCACAAACCTACAACAGCCTAAACTATAAAATTGCCTTGTTTAGGTTTTTTTTAAAGTTAAAACTATAAAATCTGCCTTTTTTTTTATAACTCTAAAGAAAAAAAACACTGAAGTGTTTGGGTTGTCAAGCCTTAAAACCCCTTAAAGGCTGATTACATTTTTTTTTTTTGTTCTATAATAAAAATTTTCGTTAACGGTTTATCGATAACTTCCGTAACATTTTTAAAGAATTAACGGATTAACGGTTATCGAAGTTAATTTTTTGGATAACGGATTAACGGTTAACGAAGTAAACTTTGTGATTAACGGCGCCACCACTGCTGATATATAACCTGCCGCTAATAATCTTCTTAGAGATACTTTGTGAAAACACCTTTGATTGGCAGTAACAGTAAAATATCATATTTTCTTGAATAACTCGAAAACTATGAGCAGGACAGCACATTGCTAGGTGAGACTAAACATAGAGCTTGGCAGGCCTTTCTAATGAGCCCTGGGGAAATGAATTTGTAGTATAAATAAGTGACAAAATAGTAGTGGTGTATTTTAGACACTATTAAATATCTCAAAACCTACTAACTTATTTTAATGTTTCTTTCTTTCTCACTTTATTAATAGAATTTCCGAGACGACCGACGACCCCGAGATCCCGACACGACGAGGTGAGAGAGAGAGAGAGAGAGAGAGAGAGAGAGTGAGAGAGAGAGAGAGAGAGAGAGAGAGAGAGAGAGAGAGAGAGAATAGTAATGATAGTATTAATAGTGAAAGAAATAGTATAGTTCTCCCTCCACACACACACACACACACACACACACACACACACACACACACACACACACACACACACACACATTCCTCCTTTGCCCTTACCCCTGTGTGTGTGTGTGTGTGTGTGTGTGTGTGTGTGTGTGTGTGTGTGTGTGTGTGTGTGTGTGTGTGTGTGTGTGTGTATGTTGTCTTGGTAACGAGAGAGAGAGAGAGAGAGAATAATAATTTAGTAGTATTTGCCTATTGTTTTCTCCTTTCTTCCTTCCTTCTTTCTTTCCTTCCCTCCTTCCTTCCTTCCTTCCTTCCTTCCTTCCTTCCTTCCCTCCTTCCCTCCTTCCTTCCTTCCTTCCTTCCTTCCCTCCCTCCTTCCTTCCTTCCTTCCTTCCTTCCTTCCTTCCTTCCCACCCTCCTTCCTTCCTTCCTTCCTTCCTTCCTTCCTTCCTTCCTTCCTTCCTTCCTTCTTCATATAAGGAGATATGTCTGTCTGTCTGTATGTGTGTGTGTGTGTGTGTGTGTGGGTGTGTGTGTGTGTGTGTGGGTGTGGGTGTGGGTGTGGGTGTGGGTGTGTGTGTGTGGGTGTGGGTGTGGGTGTGGGTGTGTGTGTGTGTGTGTGTGTCTGTGTGTCTGTGTGTGGGTTTTTGGGGGGGGGGTTGTTTTTTTTTTTGTTTTTTTGCATCTTTCCTTCATTTCTCCTCCAGGTACTTACACTTTTTTCTCTCTCTCCTTCCTCTCTCTCTTCTCTCCTTTTCTCTCTCTCTCTCATCCTCTCTTCCTCTCCTCCTCTCTCTCCCCTCTCTCTTTTCTCTCCTCTCTCTTCTCTCTTCTCTCTCTCTCTCTCTCATCCTCTATCTCCTCTCCTCTCCCCTTCTCTCTCTCTCTCCTCTTCTCTCTCTCTCTCTCTCTCTCCCCTTTTCTCCCCTTTCTTCTTCTCTCTCTCTCTCCTCTCTCTCTCTTCCTCTCCTCTCTCCCCTCTCTCTCTCTCTTCTCCCTTTTCTCTCTCTCTTCCTCTCTCCCCTCCTCTCCCTTTTCTCCTCCCCTCCATCTCTCTCTCTCTCTCTCTCTAATTTACTTCAAGCGTAACTGTCTCCCTGTACGCCCAAAACGACCCTTTTTCCCCTTTCCCCTTTCCTTTTCTCTCTCTCTCTCATCTCTACTCTCTCTCTCCTTCTCCTTCTCCTCCTTCCTCTCTCTCTCTTCTCGCTCTCTCTCTCTCTCTCTCTCTCCTCCTCACTCTCCTTCTCCTTTCCCCTTTCCCCTTTTCCTTCTCTCTCTCTCTCTCTCTTCTTTTTCACTTTTTGTGTTGTTATTTTTTAATCCTCCTCCCCTTCCCCCTCTCCTCCTCCTCCTCCTCCTCCTCCTCCCTCCTCCCCTACTACTACTACTACTACTACTTCTTCCTTCCTTCCTTCCTTCCCTTTCCCTTTCCCTTTATTCCTTCTTCCTCTACTACTACTCTACTACTACTACTACACTACTACTACTACTACTACTACTACTACTACTATCTACTACTACTACTACTTCCTTCCTTCCCTTTCCCTTTCCCTTTCTTCCTTCTTTTCCTTCCTACTACTACTATACTACTACTTCCTTTCTTCCTTCCTTCCTTCTCCCTTCCTACTACTACTACTACTACTACTACTACTACTACTTCCTTTCTTTTCCCCCTTTTCCCTTTCCCTTCCCTTCCTACCTTCCCACTATACTACTACTACTACTACTACTAACTACTTTCCTTTCTTCCTTCCTTCCTTCCTTCCTACTACTACTACTTACTACTACACTACTACTCCCTTTCCTCCTCTTCCTTCTACTACTACTACTACTACTACTACTTCCTTCCTTCCCTTTCCCTTTCCCTTTCCTTCCTACTACTACTACTACTACTACTACTACTACTTTCTACACTACTACTACCCACTTCCTTTCTTCCTTCCTTCCCTTTCCCTTCCCACTACTTACTACCCACACTACTTAATTCCTTCTTCCTTCTTCTTCCTCTACTACTACTACTACACTACTACTACTACTACTATCTACTACTACTACTACTTCCTTCCTTCCCCTTCCTTTTCCTTCCTACTACACTACTACTAACCCACTACTACTACTACTACTCTCTACTCTCTCTCTACTTCCTTCCTTCCCCTTTCCCTTCCCCTTTCCCTTCCTTCCTACTACTACTACTACTATCCTTTTTCCTTCCTTTCCCTTCCCTTCTATACTACTACTACTACTACTAATACCTTTCTATACTACTTCCTTCCTCCTTCTACTCTACTACTACTACTACTACTAAATCTTCCTTCCTTCCTTCCTTCCTTCCTACTCTACTACTACTACTAAATACTACTAACACTACTACTACTACTCCCTTTTTCCTTCTCCTTCCTTCTTCCTTCTTCCTACTATACTACTACTACTACTACTACTACTACTAACCCACTATCTACTTCTACTATCCTTCCTTCCTTCCCTTCTTCTTCCCTTTCCCTTTCCCTTCCCCCTTCCTTCCTTCTTTCTACTACTACTACTACTATACTACTACTACTACTACTACTTCCTTCCTTCCTTCCTTCCTTCCTTCCTTCCTTCCCACTACTACTACTACTACTACTCTACTTTCTACTACTCTACTACTACTACTACTCTACTTTCTACTTCCTTCCTTTCCTTCCCTTTCCCTTTCCTTCCTTCCTTCCTTCTTTCCTTCCCACTACTACTACTACTACTACTCTCCTTCCTTCCTTCCCTTTTCCTCTTTCCTTCCCTACTCTACTACTACTACTACTACTACTACTACTACTACTACTACACTACTACTACTACTCCTTTCTTCCTTCCTTCCTTCCTTCCTTCCCTTCCTTCCTACTACACTACTACTACTACTACTACACTACTATTCCTTCTTCCTTCTTCTTCCTTCCTTCCTCCTCCTTTCCTACTCTCCTCCACTACTACTACTACTACTACACTACTACTACTACTAGGGGGGCAGTAGTAAAATACCCTTTACAACTTTACTGAAGGAGGGAAAGAAGGGAAAAGGGAAGAAACCCTCACTCACTCACTCTGCCTTTT
>JACEEZ010011418.1:97500-107500 GCA_016584305.1 Chionoecetes opilio
TGAAGGAGTAGGAGGAAGGATTGAAGGAGGAGGAAGGAAGGATTGAAGGAGGAGGAGGAGGAAAGGGGGGAAGAAATTAAGGTTTCTGTCCTCATAAATAACAACAAAAAAAACTTAAAATATATCAAGTCTAGACGTCCAGCCTCTGGGCCTTGGCTTGTGGCTCAGTTCTTGTGGCTGGCACGTGACAGTGAGCCACGTGCCAACCAATTAACTCATTACGGGAATTACTAGAGAGAGAGAGAGGAGAGAGAGAGAGAGAGAGAGAGAGAGAGAGAGTTACTCATTAAGGGCTGGTTCTATGCAAAAAGTTTATTTCACAGACCCCCATTAATTTTGACAGCACTAATTGCATGACGAATTTCAGCTCAATCCGATAATAATTAGGAGCAGTTATACACTTTTGGGCAGGAAACTTGGTTCCACGGCTCTTATGGTAAGCGACAGCAAGTGAAGCTCGCTGCCAATAATAGAAATCAACACCCTACCAAACTCTGTCTCATATATTAGTAATAGTTCCTTACACAGCCCCCCATCTTAACACTGCCCCCCCCCCCCCAATTAATATTAGTATTTTCAGTATTAGTATTATAGTTAACAGTAATATTAGTAACAGGAACAACCACGTGTAGGTCTCCCAGCCTCTTGTAGCTTCCTTATGTTATAGTTCTATGTTATTGTTATCCTCTCTCTCTCTCTCTCTCTCTCTCTCTCTCTCTTCTCTCTTCTCTCTCTCTCTCTCTCTCTCTCTCTCTCTCTCTCTCCTCTCTCTCTCTCCTCTCCTCTCTCTCCTCTCTCTCTCTCTCTTCTCTCTCTCTCTCTCTCTCTCTCTCTCCTAGCTCATCTATCTACAATCCTCCTTCCTCTCTCCCTCTCTCTCTCTCTCTCTCTCTCTCTCTCTCTCTCTCTCTCTCTCTCTCTCTCTCTCTCTCTCTCTCTCTCTCTCTCTCTCTCTCTCTCTCTCTCTCTCTCAATCTATACTACCAAAATCCCTTTCCTTCCTTCTCTCTCTCTCTAACTCTCTCTCTCTCATCCTAACACTGCCCCCCCCCACTTTCTAACACCCCCCCCCCCCTTTCTAACACTGCCCCCCCTTTCTAACACTGCCCCCCCCCCCTTTCTAACACTGCCCCCCCTTTCTAACACCGCCCCCCGCCCCCCCAGGCCCTGCTACGCGCCCCCCCAGTGCTGGAATACATCAGAAACTTTGACTACCAGTTTTATCAGAACCTTGTTGACGTTCTGATCCCCGAGGTGTTGCGTTCCATTCCCTCCTCCTTGACCCAGGCCATTAGAAACTTTGCCAAGAGTCTGGAGTCCTGGCTGTACAGTGCCATGCTGGGATGTCCGCAGGAACTGGTCTCCATTAAGGTGAGGTCAGATGGGGTCACGGAGGGGTCACAGAGAGGGAGGGAGAGAGAGAAAGGTCTGGTTTGATAACTGGGTATCTGGATTTTGATGACTGGATTAGAGAGAGAGAGAGACAGACAGTGAGAGAGAGACAGAGAGAGAGAGATACAGACAAAGAGAGAGACAGACAAAGAGAGACATACAGAGAGAGACAGAGAGAGACAGAGAGACAGACAGATAGACAAAGAGAGAGAGACAGACAGACAAAGATAGAGAGAGAGAGACAGACAGACAAAGATAGAGAGAGAGAGACAGACAAACAGAGAGAGAGAGAGAGAGAGAGACAGACAGATAGACAAAGAGAGAGACAGACAGACAAAGATAGAGAGAGAGAGACAGACAAAGAGAGAGAGACAGACAGACAGACAGACAGACAAAGAGAGAGACAGACAGACAGACAAAGAGAGAAGCAGAGAGAGAGAGACAGACAGACAGAGACAACTTTGCCAAGAGTCTGGCTGGAGTCCTGGCTGTACAGTGCCATGCTGGGATGTCCGCAGGAACTGGTCAGCATTAAGGTGAGGTCATACGGGGTCATGGAGAGAGAGAGAGAAAAAAAAAAAAAAATAATATATAGAGCCTCGTAACTTCTTTCTTTTAGACGTCAGATTTTAAGATATCATATGAGGTTAGAGACAGTCGAGGATGGGTTATTTTAATTTTTTTGGTTATTTTAAGTTTTTTTTTAAATAAGTTTTTTTTAAGTTTTATTTTTTTTTATTTTTTTTTAGGTTATTTACATTTTTTAGGTTATTTTAAATGGTTTAGTTTTTTTTAGGTTATTTAAAAAATGTGTTTTTTAGGTTATTTTTTTTTTTTTGGTTTGTTTCGGTTATTTTTTTAAAAAGTTTTTTTTTTAGGTTTTTAAAAAAATTGTTTTTTTTAGGTTTAATTTTTTTTTTTTTTTTTTTTTAAGGTAATTTAATTTTTTTGTTTTTTTAGGTTATTTTAAAGTTAATTTGAGGTTATTTTTGTATAATTTTTATCTTCAAGGTTATTCTGAGGTTATTTTGAGGTTCTTTTTGTATAATTTTTATCTTCAAGGTTATTCTGAGGTTATTTTGAGGTTCAGATTGTCTTATTTCACCCTAGTAATTCTAACTCCTCCTCTCCTATAAGTTGTCATGCACACATACACACCGTCCTTTAAGTAACACCCAGTAAGACATCTCATCTATTTCACTATATACAATTATAGTTTTGTTATTAATCCTTTGTTATTAATCCTTAGATTTCACAACATTTTCCTCAAAGCCTCTTATATCACTGTACAGGGAGGTCCCGAAGATACGAGCAGTTAGGCTCCACCTGGCATACTCGTAAAGCGAAATCTGGTATAGCGAAACACATAACTAATGGTAAAATATAGGTTTGGTTCCAGGACCCCATCAAAGACATGTTTTTCAAGCTAAAATAAACTGTAGCGGTCCCGAGGTTGGGGCCGCACACCTGGCTAATTACCCTTCAGGTCACGCCTTGCTTGGGGTGACCTGACTGGGGTCAACCAAAATCCCCCTTTGTCCAGCCCGGGAGTCCTGTATTCAGGCAGTTACCTACCACTACAGTGAGAGGACCACCACTCCTCCTCTCCCTGTGGTCCTCTCACTGTAGTGGTTGGTAGGTAACTGCCTGAATACATGACTTTCGGGCTGGACACAGGAGGATTTTGGTTGACCCCAGTCAGGTCACCCCAATCAAGGCGTGACCTGAAGGGTAATTAGCCAGGTGTGCGGCCTGACCTTTAGGGGTAATTAGCCAGGTGTGCGGCCTGACCTTTAGGGGTAATTAGCCAGGTGTGCGGCCTGACCTTTAGGGGTAATTAGCCAGCTGTGCGGCCTGACCTTTAGGGGTAATTAGCCAGGTGTGCGGCCTGACCTTTAGGGGTAATTAGCCAGGTGTGCGGCCTGACCTTTAGGGGTAATTAGCCAGGTGTGCGGCCTGACCTTTAGGGGTAATTAGCCAGGTGTGCGGCCTGACCTTTAGGGGTAATTAGCCAGGTGTGCGGCCTGACCTTTAGGGGTAATTAGCCAGGTGTGCGGCCTGACCTTTAGGGGTAATTAGCCAGGTGTGCGGCCTGACCTTTAGGGGTAATTAGCCAGGTGTGCGGCCTGACCTTTAGGGGTAATTAGCCAGGTGTGCGGCCGACCTTTAGGGTAATAGCCAGGTGTGCGGCCTGACCTTTAGGGGTAATTAGCCAGGTGTGCGGCCTGACCTTTAGGGGTAATTAGCCAGGTGTGCGGCCTGACCTTTAGGGGTAATTAGCCAGGTGTGCGGCCTGACCTTTAGGGGTAATTAGCCAGGTGTGCGGCCTGACCTTTAGGGGTAATTAGCCAGGTGTGCGGCCTGACCTTTAGGGGTAATTAGCCAGCTGTGCGGCCTGACTTTTAGGGGTAATTAGCCAGCTGTGCGGCCTGACCTTTAGGGGTAATTAGCCAGGTGTGCGGCCTGACCTTTAGGGGTAATTAGCCAGGTGTGCGGCCTGACCTTTAGGGGTAATTAGCCAGCTGTGCGGCCTGACCTTTAGGGGTAATTAGCCAGGTGTGCGGCCTGACCTTTAGGGGTAATTAGCCAGGTGTGCGGCCTGACCTTTAGGGGTAATTAGCCAGGTGTGCGGCCTGACCTTTAGGGGTAATTAGCCAGGTGTGCGGCCTGACCTTTAGGGGTAATTAGCCAGGTGTGCGGCCTGACCTTTAGGGGTAATTAGCCAGGTGTGCGGCCTGACCTTTAGGGGTAATTAGCCAGGTGTGCGGCCTGACCTCTAGGGGTAATTAGCCAGGTGTGCGGCCTGACCTTTAGGGGTAATTAGCCAGGTGTGCGGCCTGACCTTTAGGGGTAATTAGCCAGGTGTGGCGGCCTGACCTTTAGGGGTAATTAGCCAGGTGTGCGGCCTGACCTTTAGGGGTAATTAGCCAGGTGTGCGGCCTGACCTTTAGGGGTAATTAGCCAGGTGTGCGGCCTGACCTTTAGGGGTAATTAGCCAGGTGTGCGGCCACAACCTTGGGACCGCTACAAAACTATACCAAACACAACAAACACAATGTTTGAATACCGTAACATTGGATTTTCGATCTCGTATATTGAAAATAGACCCTAATTTACTCAGCTCGTATCATTGATTTCTCGTATACCAAATGCTCGTATAACGGGACCTCCCTGTACTACATATCATTCCCTGGTCCCTTGTCCTCACTAACACCCCCCCCCCCCCCCCCCCCCAGGTGATAGCGGTGGCGTCGTTGGCTCAAACCTTGCGTCGCTACACCTCGCTGAACCACCTGGCCCAGGCGGCTCGTGCTGTGCTGCAGAACTCAGCCCAGATCTCACAGATGCTGGCTGACCTCAACCGCGTCGACTTTCACAACGTGCAGGAACAGGTCAGCAGGGGTCAAGGGTGGTGGGGGTGGGGGTGGTTAGAGGTCAGGGTGGGTCAGGGTGTTCATTGTTAACCTAATATATAAGAAATAATAATAGTAATAATGATACTAATATAACTTACATTTTTGATGACATGAATGATTATGAATGATTATGAATGTTGGTAATAATAACAATAATAGTCACAGTAATTAGTTCACAAAAAGATATACTACTGTGTACACAGAACTGTTTCTGTGGTGTGTGTGCACGGCTGGACAGCATGGCAACACATTGCTATTTATATGCCTAGTTCAATATATTTGTGTATTTAGAACTGTATTTATAAATATAAATGAGTATTTAAATACAGTATTTAAATACTTTAATGAGTATTTAAATACATGGTATTTAAATACTCATAATATAAAAATGTAAATACTTTTTTCACAGTTAATTAGTCCATAATCTCAATTAGTAATGTCCATGACGGGAGTTAATGGTACAATTAGTAATGTCCATGACGGGAGTTAATGGTACAATTAATAATGTCCATGACGGGAGTTAATGGGACAATTAGTAATGTCCATGACGGGAGTTAATGGGACAATTAGTAATGTCCATGACGGGAGTTAATGGGACAATTAGTAATGTCCATGACGGGAGTTAATGGTACAATTAATAATGTCCATGACGGGAGTTAATGGGACAATTAGTAATGTCCATGACGGGAGTTAATGGTACAATTAATAATGTCCATGACGGGAGTTAATGGGACAATTAGTAATGTCCATGACGGGAGTTAATGGTACAATTAGTAATGTCCATGACGGGAGTTAATGGGACAATTAGTAATGTCCATGACGGGAGTTAATGGTACAATTAATAATGTCCATGACGGGAGTTAATGGTACAATTAGTAATGTCCATGACGGGAGTTAATGGGACAATTAATAATGTCCATGACGGGAGTTAATGGGACAATTAATAATGTCCATGACGGGAGTTAATGGTACAATTAGTAATGTCCATGACGGGAGTTAATGGGACAATTAGTAATGTCCATGACGGGAGTTAATGGGACAATTAGTAATGTCCATGACGGGAGTTAATGGTACAATTAATAATGTCCATGACGGGAGTTAATGGGACAATTAATAATCTCCATGACGGGAGTTAATGGGACAATTAATAATGTCCATGACGGGAGTTAATGGGACAATTAGTAATGTCCATGACGGGAGTTAATGGGACAATTAATAATGTCCATGACGGGAGTTAATGGTACAATTAATAATGTCCATGACGGGAGTTAATGGGACAATTAATAATCTCCATGACGGGAGTTAATGGGACAATTAATAATGTCCATGACGGGAGTTAATGGTACAATTAATAATGTCCATGACGGGAGTTAATGGGACAATTAATAATGTCCATGACGGGAGTTAATGGGACAATTAGTAATGTCCATGACGGGAGTTAATGGTACAATTAGTAATGTCCATGACGGGAGTTAATGGGACAATTAGTAATGTCCATGACGGGAGTTAATGGTACAATTAGTAATGTCCATGACGGGAGTTAATGGTACAATTAATAATGTCCATGACGGGAGTTAATGGGACAATTAATAATGTCCATGACGGGAGTTAATGGGACAATTAGTAATCTCCATGACGGGAGTTAATGGGACAATTAGTAATGTCCATGACGGGAGTTAATGGTACAATTAGTAATGTCCATGACGGGAGTTAATGGTACAATTAATAATGTCCATGACGGGAGTTAATGGGACAATTAGTAATGTCCATGACGGGAGTTAATGGGACAATTAATAATGTCCATGACGGGAGTTAATGGGACAATTAATAATGTCCATGACGGGAGTTAATGGGACAATTAATAATGTCCATGACGGGAGTTAATGGGACAATTAATAATGTCCATGACGGGAGTTAATGGGACAATTAGTAATGTCCATGACGGGAGTTAATGGGACAATTAGTAATGTCCATGACGGGAGTTAATGGGACAATTAATAATGTCCATGACGGGAGTTAATGGGACAATTAGTAATGTCCATGACGGGAGTTAATGGGACAATTAGTAATGTCCATGACGGGAGTTAATGGTACAATTAATAATGTCCATGACGGGAGTTAATGGTACAATTAATAATGTCCATGACGGGAGTTAATGGGACAATTAATAATGTCCATGACGGGAGTTAATGGGACAATTAGTAATGTCCATGACGGGAGTTAATGGGACAATTAATAATGTCCATGACGGGAGTTAATGGTACAATTAGTAATGTCCATGACGGGAGTTAATGGGACAATTAGTAATCTCCATGACGGGAGTTAATGGTACAATTAATAATGTCCATGACGGGAGTTAATGGTACAATTAATAATGTCCATGACGGGAGTTAATGGGACAATTAATAATGTCCATGACGGGAGTTAATGGGACAATTAGTAATGTCCATGACGGGAGTTAATGGGACAATTAGTAATGTCCATGACGGGAGTTAATGGGACAATTAATAATCTCCATGACGGGAGTTAATGGGACAATTAGTAATGTCCATGACGGGAGTTAATGGTACAATTAATAATGTCCATGACGGGAGTTAATGGGACAATTAGTAATGTCCATGACGGGAGTTAATGGGACAATTAATAATGTCCATGACGGGAGTTAATGGTACAATTAATAATGTCCATGACGGGAGTTAATGGTACAATTAATAATGTCCATGACGGGAGTTAATGGTACAATTAATAATGTCCATGACGGGAGTTAATGGTACAATTAATAATGTCCATGACGGGAGTTAATGGGACAATTAATAATGTCCATGACGGGAGTTAATGGGGCAATTAATAATGTCCATGACGGGAGTTAATGGTACAATTAGTAATGTCCATGACGGGAGTTAATGGGACAATTAATAATGTCCATGACGGGAGTTAATGGTACAATTAGTAATGTCCATGACGGGAGTTAATGGGACAATTAATAATGTCCATGACGGGAGTTAATGGTACAATTAGTAATGTCCATGACGGGAGTTAATGGTACAATTAATAATGTCCATGACGGGAGTTAATGGTACAATTAATAATGTCCATGACGGGAGTTAATGGGACAATTAGTAATGTCCATGACGGGAGTTAATGGGACAATTAATAATGTCCATGACGGGAGTTAATGGGACAATTAATAATGTCCATGACGGGAGTTAATGGGACAATTAATAATGTCCATGACGGGAGTTAATGGGACAATTAATAATGTCCATGACGGGAGTTAATGGTACAATTAATAATGTCCATGACGGGAGTTAATGGTACAATTAGTAATGTCCATGACGGGAGTTAATGTGACAATTAATAATGTCCATGACGGGAGTTAATGGGACAATTAATAATGTCCATGACGGGAGTTAATGGGACAATTAATAATGTCCATGACGGGAGTTAATGGGACAATTAATAATGTCCATGACGGGAGTTAATGGTACAATTAGTAATGTCCATGACGGGAGTTAATGGTACAATTAATAATGTCCATGACGGGAGTTAATGGGACAATTAGTAATGTCCATGACGGGAGTTAATGGGACAATTAATAATGTCCATGACGGGAGTTAATGGGACAATTAATAATGTCCATGACGGGAGTTAATGGGACAATTAATAATGTCCATGACGGGAGTTAATGGGACAATTAATAATGTCCATGACGGGAGTTAATGGTACAATTAATAATGTCCATGACGGGAGTTAATGGGACAATTAATAATGTCCATGACGGGAGTTAATGGGACAATTAATAATGTCCATGACGGGAGTTAATGGGACAATTAATAATGTCCATGACGGGAGTTAATGGTACAATTAATAATGTCCATGACGGGAGTTAATGGGACAATTAGTAATGTCCATGACGGGAGTTAATGGTACAATTAATAATGTCCATGACGGGAGTTAATGGGACAATTAGTAATGTCCATGACGGGAGTTAATGGTACAATTAGTAATGTCCATGACGGGAGTTAATGGGACAATTAATAATGTCCATGACGGGAGTTAATGGGACAATTAATAATGTCCATGACGGGAGTTAATGGTACAATTAGTAATGTCCATGACGGGAGTTAATGGGACAATTAATAATGTCCATGACGGGAGTTAATGGTACAATTAATAATGTCCATGACGGGAGTTAATGGGACAATTAATAATGTCCATGACGGGAGTTAATGGGACAATTAATAATGTCCATGACGGGAGTTAATGGTACAATTAATAATCTCCATGACGGGAGTTAATGGGACAATTAATAATGTCCATGACTGGAGTTAATGGTACAATTAATAATGTCCATGACGGGAGTTAATGGTACAATTAGTAATGTCCATGACGGGAGTTAATGGGACAATTAATAATGTCCATGACGGGAGTTAATGGGACAATTAATAATCTCCATGACGGGAGTTAATGGTACAATTAATAATGTCCATGACGGGAGTTAATGGGACAATTAGTAATGTCCATGACGGGAGTTAATGGGACAATTAGTAATGTCCATGACGGGAGTTAATGGGACAATTAGTAATGTCCATGACGGGAGTTAATGGGACAATTAGTAATGTCCATGACGGGAGTTAATGGTACAATTAATAATGTCCATGACGGGAGTTAATGGGACAATTAGTAATGTCCATGACGGGAGTTAATGGTACAATTAATAATGTCCATGACGGGAGTTAATGGGACAATTAATAATCTCCATGACGGGAGTTAATGGGACAATTAGTAATGTCCATGACGGGAGTTAATGGGACAATTAATAATCTCCATGACGGGAGTTAATGGGACAATTAGTAATGTCCATGACGGGAGTTAATGGGACAATTAATAATCTCCATGACGGGAGTTAATGGGACAATTAGTAATGTCCATGACGGGAGTTAATGGGACAATTAATAATGTCCATGACTGGAGTTAATGGTACAATTAATAATGTCCATGACGGGAGTTAATGGTACAATTAGTAATGTCCATGACGGGAGTTAATGGGACAATTAATAATGTCCATGACGGGAGTTAATGGGACAATTAATAATGTCCATGACGGGAGTTAATGGTACAATTAATAATCTCCATGACGGGAGTTAATGGGACAATTAGTAATGTCCATGACGGGAGTTAATGGGACAATT
>JACEEZ010011418.1:112500-135000 GCA_016584305.1 Chionoecetes opilio
GGGAGTCTGTGTAGGCCACAGCCTTGCCCAACTAAATTTCTGCCAATTTTATCAGTTTTTGAAATAATTATACTTAATTAATGCCTGGGTGGATCAGTGCCCTTGTTTTGAGGCTGCCGTTGTTTTGAATGGCGGGTAAATGAGGTTGTCCTTTATGTCCAGATTTTCAGCATCCATAACTATATTTTTATTTTATTTAACTGTTCAAGGTTCCAAAAGTCCAAAGAGAGTCCTGGGTGTGAGTGAAGGCGTCTGCAATTTAGGCTGTTCAGATATGGCAACCCTGTTATAGTTGTCCTGCTGCTGTTGCCCTGCAAGAACGAACCTGTCCCTTAACATTCCTACGGTGGCATTGACTGTTGGCCACTGGCCGGGGACGCCATTAATGCCATTGAAATACATTTTACTTTGTTGATTTGCAATGCTTCTCAAACCCATCCAGTGTTTTATAATATATTCAGACACCACAGATTGCTACACGTGAGGAACCATTAAGGTGAAATCAATCCATCCTTGGGGGCATACGCCGGGGGGCGCGTCGCCTCGCCCACCCTACGACGCCACTCCCGGGGGTCACCACGCGCGAGTCCCCATGCAGGCTGCCTTCCCACACCAAGCAGCTCTCGACAAGAAGCATCAACTTGCCCCAGCCACGAGCCTTGTGGGCGCCCCCTTGGCCTCCTCCACGCCGGATTGTCTCTTACAGATACAACCCGATGGGAAGGATCGGTTTCAGGGTAGCGTGCCACATGCCCATATAGCCCAAGTTGGCGCTGACGGACTATGCAGGTAATAGGCCTCGATTCAGTCTCACGGTGCAATCGCTGATTTGACACGTAATCATCCCGGCGATACCCCGTGATTCTGCGAAGACACTTATTACCAAAGGCATGATTCGTCTCTTCAAGTCCCTATTTAGTGTCCATGTCTCACAACCATAGAGTAAGACAGGGATCACAAGCGACTTGAAGATCCGGATCTTTGTCCTCCTGCACAGGTACCCACAATGCCAAATACTCCCGCTGAGCGAGTCCATAACACCGTGGGCTATGCCAATCCGCCGTAAGACTTCTTGACGTGACCCGCCGTCATTATGGACTGCGCTACCAAGGTATGTAAAACTTTCCAAGATCTCAATGTCCTCGCCACACGCATGAACAGACTGTACTGCTTCATCTAGTAAGCCTCCAAACACCTGGACCTTGGTCTTGAGCCAGGAGACCTCAAGTCCCAAAGGCTTTGCCTCCTCGTGCAGCGCCTGGAGAGCCATCACCAGGACCTCCAGCGACTCAGCAAAGATTACTGCATCATCGGCAAAAACAAGATCAGCGATCTTGGTGTTGCCGACGGATGCTCCACAATCACTTTGATCTACAACCTTGTCCAATACCCAGTCCATACAAGCATTGAAAAGTGATGGGGCAAGGACGCACCCTTGCCTCACTCCTGTATTCACAGCAAAGAAGCTGGATACACCTGCCCCACACTTCACAGCACTCTCAGTCCCAGAATACAGACCAGTTATCAAACCAATAGTCCTTGCAGGAATCCCGCGAAGTCGCAGAAGATCCCAGAGTGACTCACGATGCACTGAGTCAAACGCCTTCTTGAGATCAACATAGGCTGCAAGCATCCCGTGTCGAAACTCACGTCGGCGTTCCTCCAGGACACGAAGCGCTAGGATACGGTCCGTTGTTGACTTACCAGGCGTGAACCCAGACTGCTGAGGTCTCTGATGCTTCACCAGATGACTGCGAATCCGTGTCAGCAATAGATGGGCAAGCACCTTGCCTGGTACGCTGAGCAGTGTAATACCGCGGTAATTGTTGCAGTCCTGACGGTCCCCTTTCCCTTTCCAGATAGGGACGACCAGCCCCCTTTTCCAGTCAGGAGGAATGGTACCTGATTGCCACACGGCAGTCAGGACAGCATGCAACCCGCGGATCATGGCCTCACCCCCAGCTTTGAGGAGCTCCGCACTGATATTACAAACACCAGCTGCCTTTCCACCCCTCAACTTTGCTACAGCCTCTCTGACTTCGTCAAGAGAGGGTGAGGTTTCGTCAATGGGAGGATCGGCATCCACTGCCTGTAACCCAGTGGTGTGAAGCTGCTCAGTTGGAGGGTCCACCGTGAACAACTGCCCAAAGTACTCAGCCCAACGAGCCATCTGCCCATCCATGTCCGACACGAGGCGCCCATCTGCTGTTCGAATAGCACTCGCCCGAGAAGGAGACTTGGAACGGAGCTTCTTCAGGGCTCGGTAGGCGGGTCGGAGGTCATTAGCGTTAAAATGACCCTCGACATCCTCGGCGAGACTCCTGACATACCTCTCCTTGTCTCTCCCCAGGAGGGTTCTAGTCCGGCGTGACAGAGCCCTGTGCTGGTCCCGGTTCACAGCCAGCCCGGCAGCGCGACTCTCCTCGATTTTCTCCAGCGTCTCCGTCGAGACAAAACCACGCCTTGACCTCGGGCGCTCCCCAATACACTCCTTGGCAGCCTGTAGAGTTTCACGTTTGAAGGTATCCCACAGTTCTACAGGGTCCCCGAGAGCACCGAGCACATCAAACCGATTTGAGACTGCCACTGCATACTCATGAGCACATGTCAAGTCCTTCAGTTTCTCAAGATGAAACACAGTATGGTTACCTCTTGAGATTCTTCTGGACTTGACATGAAGCTTAAGTGTAGCAGGTGAAACCGGACCCCAAATTTGCATCGGTTCCCGGCCAGTGTTGTGCTAAAATTGCCTCCCTTCGTAAATCATCCCGTTCGTAGTTTTAACCCTTCACGCCCAGATCTTTCCTTGGCTATATAAAATGGTCTGTTGTCAGCCATAAAATAAGGAAAAGTCACTGAATATACCACAGTAGTTAGTGGACAAGGATACTAAACAGGTCATAGCTATAAAACATTGCTTACACTCACTACAAAGCGTCTAATGGTACACAAATTACAATGGCAATTACTCTTTGGGCCTCAAGGGGGTAATGTAAGTTATATAATAAGTTATGCTTAGGTTAGGTTTAGGTTAGGGTTGTTAGGTTAGGTTAGGTTAGGTTAGGTTAGGTTAGGGTTGTGTTGGTTAGGTTAGGGTGTGTAGGTTAGGTTAGGTTAGGTTAGGTTAGGTTAGGTTAGGTTAGGTTAGGTTAGGTTAGGTTAGGTTTGTGTTAGGTTTTGTAGAGTTATTTAGGTTAGTCGCGGGACGATTTACGAAGGGGGCCGATTTTAGCACAACACCCTCCGTCAGTACTGGTTCCAGGACTTGCCCAGCCCCTGTTATCAAGTGTTATCAAGCTATAGATAGGTCTGAGGGGATACATGCCCGTATTCGTAGTCACATACCATGATTGCTCGTGGTAATTGCTACGATTTTGTTCCATTTCTACTCAATCAAAATTATTTATCTGATCTTGTAGCTGCCATGGAAAGTACTAGAGCAATCCTACAGTACTCCTATGGCAATCACAACAGAGATCTTGTAGCTGCCATGGAAAGTACTAGAGCAATCCTACAGTACTCCTATGGCAATCACAACAGAGATCTTGTAGCTGCCATGGAAAGTACTAGAGCAATCCTACAGTACTCCTATTGCAATCACAACAGAGATCTTGTAGCTGCCATGGAAAGTACTAGAGCAATCCTACAGTACTCCTATTGCAATCACAACAGAGATCTTGTAGCTGCCATGGAAAGTACTAGAGCAATCCTACAGTACTCCTATGGCAATCACAACAGAGATCTTGTAGCTGCCATGGAAAGTACTAGAGCAATCCTACAGTACTCCTATGGCAATCACAACAGAGATCTTGTAGCTGCCATGGAAAGTACTAGAGCAATCCTACAGTACTCCTATGCAATCACAACAGAGATCTTGTAGCTGCCATGGAAAGTACTAGAGCAATCCTACAGTACTCCTATTGCAATCACAACAGAGATCTTGTAGCTGCCATGGAAAGTACTAGAGCAATCCTACAGTACTCCTATTGCAATCACAACAGAGATCTTGTCTTGCCTCAGTGTGTGTGTGTGTGTGTGCCTGGGCTAATGTTGTGTGTGTGTGTGCGCGTGTCTAACCCTGTGGTATGCCTTACAGGGTCTGGGTGGCAAGGCAGCTTCGGACACGGGCAGTTTCCTAGTGTTTAATGGCGACACTCCCGACCACCACCACCACCACCACCCTGACGACACAACCCAACCACCTGCCTTCAAGCGCTTCAAGTACGAGACATCCTAACTCGACCCCAACCCACACCACCACCCTTCTCTCTCTCTCTCTCTCTCTCTCTCTCTCTCTCTCTCTCTCCTCTTAGATGACTTGATTCTCTATTTGTAGGATTCCTCTCTGTCTGTCTGTCTGTCTCTCTCTCTCTCTTTGTCTCTCTGTCTCTGTGTCTGTCTCTCTCTGTGTTCTGTCTGTCTCTCTCTTTTCACCCCCCCACCCCCCCCACCATGGTAACCCCTTCTCCTCCTCTTCAGGCCTTGAGTAAGTGTCACACCTAAGGATGCTGGAGCTTCCTATAAGACTGTGTGTGTGTGTGTGTGTGTGTGACAGTATATAGCAGGAGAGAGTTATACAGTCATAAGAACAGAGAGAGAGAGAGAGAGAGAGAGGTTGTTATAATTGATACAGCGAGGAGAGAGAGAGAGAGAGAGAGAGAACATAAGAAAATAAGGAAGCTACAAGAGGCTCAGTTTCTTGTATGCATTCAGACTTCTTTCTCGACTAAGTATTGTCTGTCAGTCAGTCAGTCACGGGGGGGGGGGGGGGTAAGTCAGTCTGCCAGGGAGCTCCAAAGGTCTAGTCAGTATTAGGGTCACACTGAGGGTCGGGGTGGCCGCCGCGACCATACTTACTTTGATGTCAATGTTTGATTTCAAAAAAGGAAAAAAAATATTTTTGTATATGTCCCAAGATTATCAAGAACTGTGTGTGTGTGTGTGTGTGTGTGTGTGTGTGTGTGTGTGTGTGTGTGTGTGTGTGTACAGGACAGCGGGGAAGAATCTAGTCATATATGGAAAACTATTTTTTTTAAGTGTCAGAAAACAGAGCTTCATTCTAATGGCTTGAGACAGACCGTATGTGTGTGTATGTGTGTGTGTGTGTAGTGTGGGGTGCAGGGGGAGTGAGCCCCCTGCCAGGGACCCCCCCAGGCCAAAGGGGGCACAGGGGGGCCAGGGGGGGCGGTGCTACCCTGCTAGACTCTTAGTTGTCGTGAGAACTGTCGTGTAATTTATATTTTTATACCAAGAAGAACACCACCAAAGGGACGCTCTAAGGTGCCCCGCCCCGCCCCGCCCCCCCCCACCACCCCTAGGGCAGCGGGGCGGGGCACGGGGCGGGGCGGGGCACCTTAATACCTACTGTGTGCTGTTGCTTGCTCAATGTCCATGTTCCATCCATTGTGTCCTCATAACCCACCACAGGACTTCACAGGAGTTTATTTTTACCCCCATGGATCAGTGTTTGGTGGTGTAGTGGTGGTGTAGGGGGCAGTATTAGTGGTGCGGGGCTAAGATAAAGGGGCGGGGCTGGCGCGGGACAACTGTGTGTCTAGCACCGGGACCTTACCAGGGGGTCAGTGTGGTGTGTGTGTGTGGCACTGAGTGGCTTCCAAGGTCCCGCGCTGGCCCTCCCTCGCCCCGACACCCGACATATTACTCTGTGTGGACATGTGAGATCACCCGTTGCTCCCGCTAAACACCCTCACCCGCCGCTGGGTGTGGCGGGTGTGCTGTGCCGTTTCTAGCCTTTTCGGCCCTATGCGACATGGTGTTTGGGGGCCCTATGTGACATGTTGTTTGGGGGCCCTATGTGACATGCTGTTTGGGGGCCCTATGTGACATGGTGTTTGGGGGCCCTATGTGACATGCTGTTTGGGGGCCCTATGTGACATGCTGTTTGGGGGCCCAATTGTGCATTCCAAGCCCTCTAAGGTGGTCCGGGGGCACGCCTTTAATATTTAAATGCATCAATCTGGTGCACTTTAAGAGGAAAAGACAAAATTCTAAAAATAAAAGTCAAATAATGACAGCTCGGGGGCCCCTATGGTGACTTCGGGGGCCCTTTGGAGGCTTCGGGGGCCCTGTGTGTCGGGTGAGGGTGTGTGTCGGGGTCTCCCATTGTAACCCGCCACACACCGTCACCCGTGGCTGGGTGTGGCGGGTGAGGGTGTGTCGGGGATCAGTGTTGCGTGTGATACAGTGTTGCGGTCTTGTCAGGGCAGACCAAGGTTATTAGTGTCTCAGTGTGCCTCAAATTCTCTACAGTTACTCAGCTAACTTATAAGTCAGTCAGTCAGTCAGTCAGTCATGCTTGCCAACCTACACGTGTGAGGCTAACTGTACTCCCCATGTGTGTGTGTGTGTGTGTATGTGTGTGTCCCTGAATACCCTTAAATTCTTACTTTCCCTCCCCCCAAAACACTAAAAACCTACCTTTCCTGCCCTATAAAAAACTTCTTACAACTGTGTGTGTGTGTGTGTGTGTGTGTGTGTGTGTGTGTGTGTGTGTGTGTGTGTGTGTGTGTGTGTGTGTGTGTTCACCGAGTGACCCACGCGTGGTACAAATATATATTCTAGAAAAGTCGCACACACGGATTGGAAACGATGAACTAAATTTAGGTCACAATATAATATTTTGTATCAGCCCCGTGCAAAGGTGACACAGGTGGTTGAGGCGTGTGCCACCTGTGTACTCCACCATCTGTGAGACCACCTGGCTACATGGACAACGAATCTGTGGTCCATTACTGACAAACTTATCAGGGAAAGCGAACAAATGTGTTTATCTAAAGAAATATTATTCGTCGTAAGTTAAAAGTTGTAACGGCAATGTTTTTAGCGAGAGAAGAAACGGTTTGAGAGCAACGACACCAGCGACATCCCAGTGACTACACCAACACCACAGCGGAGTAACATGGCGATTAACCCCTTGAGGCCCAGAACGTAATTTCCATTGTAATTTGGGTGCCATTAGACGATTTGTAGTGACTATAAGCAATGTTTTATAGCTATGACCTGTTTAGTATCCTTGTCCACTAACTAATTTGTAAAGGTGGCACCAAACCGTTAATCGTTAATTAACGAAGTTAACATTTTCGTTAACGATTTAACTTAAGTTAACTTTGGAAATCATTATCGGACTAATTAACTTCCGTTACATTTAACTGCCGTTACATTGAACTTCCGTTAACTCAAGTCCGCTAACACAAAAATTAACTATGAAATCAGCCTTTTTTAGGTTTTTTTTAAAGTTAAAACTATAAAATCTGCCTATTTTTAAACTCTAAAGCAAAAAAAAACTATAGTTTTTGGGTTCTAAAGCCCTTAAAACCCCCATAAAGGTTGATTTTATAGTTTTGGCACTTTATAAAGGTGTTTTTAGGTGGTTTTAGAGCAAAAACTGATTTTTTTTTTCTAGAATAAAAATTAACGTTAACGGTTTATCGATAACTTCCGTTACATTTTTGAAGAATTAACTGATTAATGGTTATCAAAGTTAATTTTTTGATTAACGGCGCCCACCACTGCTAATTTGGTATATTCAGTGACCGTTATTTTATGGCTGACAACAGACAATTTTATATAGCCAAGGAAAGATCTGGGCGTGAAGGGGTTAAAGATCTTTCCTTGGCTATATAAAATGGTCTGTTGTCAGCCATAAAATAAGGAAAAGTCACTGAATATACCACAGTAGTTAGTGGACAAGGATACTAAACAGGTCATAGCTATAAAACATTGCTTACACTCACTACAAAGCGTCTAATGGCAGTCTGGTAATGTCGGTCACTGATGTCGTTACTGTTAACCCGAGACGACCCTAAATCTAATTAAGAGGAAAGGCCGTTATATTGTGGCGATTATATTTGTTAATGACGCTACAACCACCGGCATTGCGACCACATGAAGGGGGCGGGTGTGTGTGTGTGTGTAGGGGGAGGGGGGGCAGTCATTGCATCGCCCCCCGCCCCCTACACACCGCCCCCCCCCCGTCACCAGGCCAGGAGCGAGAGATATGTTTTGTAATAATGTCTGTTTTGTAATCTGTATTGAATAAACCTTAACAAAGGGTGACTGTTTCTGTCTCTGCCTGAACACAACACAGCTATTAAAGGAGTTAGTTATTACTGCACTGACTGTGACTGTTACTGTTACTTCACTATTACTGTTACTATTATTGCTATTATTACTATTACTGTTATAAAAATGTATTTGCTAATTTGTGGTTTTTAATTAAGGAATATCTGGAAGTATCATGTCATTGTGAATTGGCTGAAATAGGGACTTTTAATCATTGTAACTGAAAACTGACGCCAGATTCGTGTTCAGCATGCCCGATAACTGCTAGCAACTCATTTTCAAGCAAATTATTTATCAAAATTTTAGGCAAATTTTGCAATTTTGCCTTACAAAATTTGCAATATTTTTTATAAATAGATTTGCTTGAAAATGAGTTGCTAGCAGTTATCGGGCATGCTGAACACGAATCTGGCGTCAGTTTTCAGTTACAATGATTAAAAGTCCCTATTTCAGCCAATTCACAATGACATGATACTTCCAGATATTCCTTAAAAACCACAAATTAGACAAAACTTACTACAAGACATAACAATATGACAGTCATTGCCTATCTATTATGATATCTCTAAAAAGATAGAGAGACCAGCTAGGTGGTATCTATCAAGGGGGGCTGAGGGGTCACCCTGCTGCCATACAGAAGGGTATTGGCCCAATGACGGTGCCCCAATACTATTGCGTCACCGTCAGTCACAGGTCCCAGCAGATTACCCCAGCCAGGGGGGGGGGGGGCACTGTAGCTACGCGTCGCCACTGCCCTGCACACACACACACCCTGCTTCCTCCTCCCAGCTGCCCTGCACACACACACCACACGTCCTCCCTGAGCGCTGGCGCGCCCTCGACTGACGCTCGGGCCAGAATACTCCAGCAGATCAACTGTTCAACACTGCTTCGAAACACTAAACCCTTCCCTTATTTCCTTCCCACGCCCTGACCTGTTGACCTTTGACCCGTAATCTTGACCTGTCACGTGATCTAAGGCAATGTGAGTTAGTAATAGTGTGGGTATAGTTGTGTAGTATTTCTGTACAAGTGTATATTGATAGAGTTCGTTAGTGCTGAGAACTCGTACGTTAACAGGTTATGGTCCCCCCCCCCCATGATAATCCTGTGCCCCCCCCCCCTGGCCTGGCCCTGGCTGGGGTATTCTGTACAATGCGCTAATACCCACCACTGATCTGATCCTAGACTGCCCTCATACCCTTCTATGGACCATCACAGTGGCCCCTTAGCCCCCCCAGGTGCCCCCCATACTCAGCTGTACCCCCCCCCCCTCCATTGATAGATACATAGCTAACATAGTAACAGCCATACTAACATAGCTAACTAACATACTAACATGGTAAGATAAGTGCACAACATAGTGTAATGTAAGTGGTGTAAGTGGTCGAATTTAAGGATTGGAGTGGTAAGTAACAGTGACAAGTGTAGTTACCGTACATAACACTATAGTCGCCAGTCACTCGCCACTGCACTAATGTCGCCAGGCACAATATATTATGAATTCTAGCATCACTACAGCCTTGTATGTGCCACTGAAGACATGCACAGTAGTTTATATTATGTACATCACACTACATGTCTTCAGTGGCACATAAAAGTAGTAGTAGTAGTAGTAGTAGTAGTAGTAGTAGTAGTAGTAGTAGTAGTAGTAGTAGTAGTAGTAGTAGTAGTAGTAGTAGTAGTATAAGAGACATACACAGTAGTTTATATTATGTACATCACACTACATGTCTTCAGTGGCACATACAAGTAGTAGTAGTAGTAGTAGTAGTACTAGTAGTAGTAGTAGTAGTAGTAGTAGTAGTAGTAGTAGTAGTAGTAGTAGTAGTAGTAGTAGTATAAGAGACATACACAGTAGTTTATATTATGTACATCACACTACATGTCTTCAGTGGCACATACAAGTAGTAGTAGTAGTATAGTAGTATAGTATAGTAGTAGTAGTAGTAGTATAGTAGTAGTAGTAGTAGTAGAGTAGTAGTAGTAGTAGTAGTAGTATAAGAGACATACACAGTAGTTTATATTATGTACATCACACTACATGTCTTCAGTGGCACATACAAGTAGTAGTAGTAGTAGTAGTAGTAGTAGTAGTACTAGTAGTAGTAGTAGTAGTAGTAGTAGTAGTAGTAGTAGTAGTAGTAGTAGTAGTATAAGAGACATACACAGTAGTTTATATTATGTACATCACACTACATGTCTTCAGTGGCACATACAAGGCTGTAGTGATGCTATAATTCGTAATATATTGTGCCTGGCGACATTAGTGCAGTGGCGAGTGACTGGCGACTATAGTGTTATCTACGGTAACTGTTATTAAAGGGGGGGCGGGGGGGGGGGGGGGGGTAACAAGCTAACAAACAAGCTAATAGGTAATCCTCACTACCGCAAAAAGAATACACTTAGCTGTGAACGGAGAAGGAGGCGAGAGAGAGAGAGATAAGATACTTTGATCCTATCTAGACACTTTGCAAGTACCAACTACAAGGTTATTGACTACACAAAGCGCCACCACGCCAGGACGAACTTGGTGGGCTCGAACCGCTGACCGAATGCAGGGATTCTGCACGCGAGTCCGTGACTCTACCAACCGCGCCACCCTGGCGGGAGGGAGGGAGGGAGAGCTGACGTTTAAATTAAGGTTGTTTAGTCCTCCCTGCAAAGTAATGGCTGTTGCCTCGTTATCTTTCTGCCTTATAGAACGTCTAGAATCTAGATATACCTAAAATACCTACTAATATGCGTAAATAGATATACTTACTACTAATAATGATATAATACATATACCATAGATACCTAGCTACGCCATTGCACACACACACACACACACACACACACACACACTCTCTATTACAGCACAATAATACATGGGGCTACAGAGATGAGCACCGCGGCGATGACTCACCTCACTCATGTCTCAAGGATGTATTATTTTCTGTTATATTTGGAACTAAAACTTAATGCCTGTTTAAATTGGCAAAAATTAATTAATGCAAAGTTAGATGCTAGATTAGATCAATTACTTAAAGGTTTACATGTCAAATAAAGGCGGTTTTTTATTTCCCATCTACAAGTCATCATTTGGACTTGTAACCCACTGAACTACATACAAGTCATCATTCAGACTTGTAACCCACTGAACTACATACAAGTAATCATTCAGACTTGTAACCCACTGAACTACATACAAGTAATCATTCAGACTTGTAACCCACTGAACTACATACAAGTAATCATTCAGACTTGTAACCCACTGAACTACATACAAGTCATCATTCAGACTTGTAACCCACTGAACTATATACAAGTAATCATTCAGACTTGTAACCCACTGAACTATATACAAGTAATCATTCAGACTTGTAACCCACTGAACTACATACAAGTAATCATTCAGACTTGTAACCCACTGAACTACATACAAGTAATCATTTGGACTTGTAACCCACTGAACTACATACAAGTAATCATTCAGACTTGTAACCCACTGAACTATATACAAGTAATCATTCAGACTTGTAACCCACTGAACTACATACAAGTAATCATTTGGACTTGTAACCCACTGAACTACATACAAGTCATCATTTGGACTTGTAACCCACTGAACTACATACAAGTAATCATTTGGACTTGTAACCCAGTGAACTACATACAAGTAATCATTCAGACTTGTAACCCACTGAACTATATACAAGTAATCATTTGGACTTGTAACCCACTGAACTACATACAAGTAATCATTTGGACTTGTAACCCAGTGAACTACATACAAGTAATCATTCAGACTTGTAACCCACTGAACTATATACAAGTAATCATTTGGACTTGTAACCCACTGAACTACATACAAGTAATCATTCAGACTTGTAACCCACTGAACTATATACAAGTCATCATTTGGACTTGTAACCCACTGAACTACATACAAGTAATCATTCAGACTTGTAACCCACTGAACTATATACAAGTAATCATTTGGACTTGTAACCCACTGAACTACATACAAGTAATCATTCAGACTTGTAACCCACTGAACTACATACAAGTAATCATTTAGACTTGTAACCCACTGAACTACATACAAGTAATCATTCAGACTTGTAACCCACTGAACTACATACAAGTCATCATTCAGACTTGTAACCCACTGAACTACATACAAGTAATCATTCAGACTTGTAACCCACTGAACTACATACAAGTAATCATTCAGACTTGTAACCTACTGAACTACATACAAGTAATCATTTAAACTTGTAATCCAAAAAACCCTGAACTACAAGTAATCATTTAGACTTGTAACCCAAAAAACAGATCTACAACTAATCATTTGGACTTGTAACCCAAAAAACTGATCTACAAGTAATCATTTAGACTTGTAACCCAAAAAATACTGAACTAAAAGTCATCATTTAGACTTGTAACCCAAAAAACCCAACTACAAATCATCATTTAGACTTGTAACCCAAAAACCCTGAACTGCAAGTCATCATTTAGACTTGTAACCCCAAAACACTGAAATACAAGTCATCATTTAGACTTGTAACCCAAAAAACCCAACTACAAGTCATCATTAAGAATTGTAACCCAAAAAACACTGAACTACAAGTCATCATTTAGACTTGTAACCCACTGAACTACATACAAGTAATCATTCAGACTTGTAACCCAAAAACAGATCTACAAGTCATCATTTAGACTTGTAACCCAAAAAAACACTGATCTACAAGTAATCATTTAGACTTGTAACCCAAAAAACATTTAGACTTGTAACCCAAAAACACTGGTCTACAAGTAATCATTTAGACTTGTAACTCAAAAACATTTAGACTTGTAACCCAAAAAACAGAGCTACTACAAGTCATCATTTAGCCTTGTAACCCAATGCACTACATGTCACCAAAATGACTTCTAACACCCATCTACAGACTAGTTACAATACAAAAAACTAGGATACTAAATGACTAGTTACAATACAACTATCCCCACTACTAGTAATACTAAGAATAACTAAAAAATAACTCGGTTTTTTTATGAGGTGACAATGCTGCCCCCTTGCTGCTTACTGCCTGATATTTGATGCCAGAAGGGAATACTACACTTCTTCTTAATGTCAGCTGTATTTTATCACAGTTAACCCTAGTATCAGGTAAACACAGGCATCATTTTAACCAGGAGAAGGGAATACTACACTTCTTCTTAATATCAGTTGTATTTTATCATAGTTAACCCTAGTATCAGGTAAACACAGGCATCATTTTAACCAGGAGAAGGGAATACTACACTTCTTCTTAATGTCAGCTGTATTTTATCATAGTTAACCCTAGTATCAGGTAAACACAGGCATCATTTTAACCAGAAGGGAATACTACGCTTCTTCTTAATGTCAGCTGTATTTTATCATAGTTAACCCTATTATCAGGTAAACACAGGCATCATTTTAACCAGAAGGGATACTACACTTCTTCTTAATGTCAGCTGTATTTTATCAGTTAACCCTAGTATCAGGTAAACACAGGCATCATTTTAACCAAGAGAAGGGAATACTACACTTCTTCTTAATGTCAGCTGTATTTTATCATAGTTAACCCTAGTATCAGGTAAACACAGGCATCATTTTAACCAAGAGAAGGGAATACTACACTTCTTAATATCAGTTGTATTTTATCATAGTTAACCCTAGTATCAGGTAAACACAGGCATCATTTTAACCAAGAGAAGGGAATACTACACTTCTTCTTAATGTCAGCTGTTTTTATCATAGTTAACCCTAGTATCAGGTAAACACAGGCATCATTTTAACCAGAAGGGAATACTACGCTTCTTCTTAATGTCAGGTGTATTTTATCATAGTTACCCTAGTATCAGGTAAACACAGGCATCATTTTAACCAGGAGAAGGGAATACTACACTTCTTCTTAATGTCAGCTGTATTTTATCATAGTTAACCCTAGTATCAGGTAAACACAGGCATCATTTTAACCAGAAGGGAATACTACACTTCTTCTTAATATCAGTTGTATTTTATCATAGTTAACCCTAGTATCAGGTAAACACAGGCATCATTTTAACCAGGAGAAGGGAATACTACACTTCTTCTTATGTCAGCTGTATTTTATCATAGTTAACCCTAGTATCAGGTAACACAGGCATCATTTTAAACCAGAAGGGAATACTACACTTCTTTTAATACAGTTGTATTTTATCATAGTTAACCCTGAGTATCAGGTAAACACAGGCATCATTTTAACCAGGAGAAGGGAATACTACACTTCTTCTTAATGTCAGCTGTATTTTATCATAGTTAACCCTAGTATCAGGTAACACAGGCATCATTTTAACCAGGAGAAGGGAATACTACACTTCTTCTTAATGTCAGCTGTATTTTATCATAGTTTAACCCTAGTATCAGGTAAACACAGGATCATTTTAACCAGGAGAAGGGAATACTACACTTCTTCTTATGTCAGCTGTATTTTATCATAGTTAACCCTATTATCAGGTAAACACAGGCATCATTTTAACCAGAAGGGAATACTACACTTCTTCTTAATGTCAGCTGTATTTTATCATAGTTAACCCTAGTATCAGGTAAACACAGGCATCATTTTAACCAGAAGGGAATACTACACTTCTTCTTAATGTCAGCTGTATTTTATCATAGTTAACCCTAGTATCAGGTAAACACAGGCATCATTTTAACCAGGAGACCTTAAGATACAATGGAATTTTTGCCTCGTTAAAAAAAAATAACTCTAGTAGTAATATTAACAGGCAGAATAACACACAATGAATTCTTGCAATGGGTATAATGGATTTTTTTTTTTTTTTTTTTAACAGCATATGAGTAAAAAAATAAATAAATCTGAATAAATAAATAAATAAATGCCGTTACGTTTATTATTGACTTGGCACTCGGACATTCGGACAGACACAGTGCCAGGCAGACACACGCATGTTACTGGCACTTACGGTGATTTAACAAACACAGTAGACGCTCAATTTAACGGTATTTGATTAACCAGAAAGTTCAGTTTAGCGGAAAAATAAAAAATCCAATATTCAGTTTTTCAATGCTAGTTATAGAGAAAAATACGCTCAATGTAGCAATATTTGGTGTTCCGCTAACGGCCGGCGACCCGTGTTTGGGCAGCTTGGGGGCCGTACAGAACATGAACCTTCACCTATAGATCACAGGCGTCGCTATAAAAATCCAGCCTGCGCCACCAACGGACGAGGGCGATTAGTAGTAGAGGGCGGAGTAGTAGTAGTAGTAGTAGTAGTAGTAGTAGTAGTAGTAGTAGTAGTAGTAGTTTTAGGGGAGTAGTAAAAAGAGTATAGTAGAGGGGGAGTAGTAGTAGTAGTAGTATTTGAGGGGAGTAGTAGTAGTGTTTGTAGAGGAGGAGTAACGTATGTAGTAGTAGTAGTGGTAGTAGTTAGTAGTAGTAGTGTTTGTAGAGGGGGAGGAGTAAAAGTAGTAGTCAGTGGTAGTTGTAGGGGGTATAGTATTTTTAAAGTAGTAGTAGTAGTAGTAGTAGTTGTAGGGGGTAGTAGTATAGTAGTTTGTAGTAGTAGTAGTAGTAGTAGTAGTAGTACACCTACCGGGGCTAGCTGGATGGTCTACAAGCAACCTCTTTGAACCACCAAATGCCGGCCCCCCACCAAAATCACCCAAAGGGAAAAGGCGCCCTCCTCAACTACTACAACCTCGAAAGCCTCTATCACCGTTTGCCCTCAAACTGCTCTTTCTGTTGCCAAAGCTTTTCTTTCAAAAGACACACAAGAAGAGCAAGACAAGTGATAACGTAAAGGCCGTCTCAAGAAGAGTGGAACTGTGGCTTGAAAACAAACGAGACGAGCTCCCGGAGGAGGCCGGGGCCATACAGAAGAGACTGCCCGAGACCCTCCGTCACCGTCACAGAGAAAGGATAAAGCCCGTAGCTTTGCCCACAGGATGCGACAAGGCAACGTGTCATCGCACTGCGGCCCTCAACAGAATGAGTCCGGCGGTGTGTTGCCCCTCACAAGGGAAACCATCAGACAGCTGGAGGAAAAACATCCTCCTCCCAGCGACTTAACCGGACTCAGACTGCAGGGCATGCACATACCCCCGAACAGTGTCATTTACGAGATGATCACGGGGGAAATGGTGTGGAAGAAATCCCTCCAGACACATGGCAGTGCTGGTCCCTCGGCCTGGATGCGCGAGGGTGGCGTCGCCTGCTGAGCAGCACCATTTGTGGCAGTGGCGCTAGTGACCTCTGCAGTGCTCTCGCAGCACTAGCAAGGAAACTTGCCACCACCATTTTGTCACCATCTCGACGCCTTCACAGCCTGCCGCCTCATTCCCCTGGACAAGAACCCCGGATGCAGACCCATCGGCATCGGCGAAGTCATAACGACGCGTCGTGGGTAAATGCATCATGGTTTGTCGTCAAGGAGGATGTGAGGAGGGCGGCGGGAAACCTCCAGGTATGCGCAGGGCAACAGGCAGGAGGGGAAGCAGCCATCCACGCCATGAGGAGATCTTCGCCCAAGAAGACTGTGAAGGGGTTCTGTTAGTGGACCGCAAGAAACGCGTTTAACTCCATCAACAGAAAAACAATGCTTCATAATATAAAAATCAAGTGTCCTTCCCTGGCTACATACGCCAATAACACTTATAGTGAACCCTCTAATTATATGTAAATAGGAGTGGTAGCAATAAGGCTAGGGTGTTAGAGTCAAGGGAAGGAACAACTCAAGGTGACCCAGTGGCCATGGCGATGTACGCCCTTGGCATGTCAGTCCTTCAAGACGTGATTGCGTTTGAAAAAACCAAGGTGAAACAGGTGGCATATGCCGACGACCTGTCAGGGCCGGCAAATTACAGGACCTAAGCCACTGGTGGGGGTTAATACAGGCCAATGGCCCTACCATAGGATACACACCCAACGCCGCTAAATCCTTCCTCATCGTCAAGCCAGAGCACTATGACGGGGCTGTAAACATCTTCAGTGGCAGTGGAGTTTGTGTAACGAAGGAAGGACAGCGGCACTTGGGTGGCTGTTATTGGAACAGAGGAGTATAAGAAGGAGTACGTCGAGAGAAAGTGTCTGAGTGGGTGCACGAGGTCGATGTCCTGTCAGCCATGGCCAAGACCGAGCCTCACGCAGCCTACGCGGCATACACGCATGGCTGCAACATCGGTGGAACTTCGTCATGCGCACCATCCCGGACATCAGCCCTCTCCTCAGACCCGCTGGAGGAATCTATAAAGAACCACTTCATACCAGCGTTACTGAGATCTCCCGTCCCGGGAATGACGCGAGGGCGTTGCTCGAACTCCCTCCAAGACTAGGCGGGATGGGAATCACCTCTCCTGAGAAGGTGGCTGAGGTGGAGAACCTCAACTCCATCAACCTTACCAGGTCCCTCACGGATATGGTCATCGCTCAGGACGCACAAGGTGAAATCGACCAAATTGCGATCGCTGAGCAAAAGAAACGATTCTCACGAGACAGGCAGCAAGGGCTGAAGACCAGCCTTGAACACCTTTCGACCATCCTGCCTCCAGACACCGTGAGAAAAATCCACATCGCACAGGAGATGGGAGCGTCCAACTGGCTAACATCACTACCAATCAGAGCAAAGGGTTTCAACCTCAACAAACAAGAATTTGTCGATGCCGTTGCTCTGAGGTACGGCTGGCCAGTGGAAGGACTCCCCAACACCTGTGTGTGTGGATCCCCCAACAACGTAGACCACACCATGACGTGCAAAAAGGGGGGATTCGTGTGTATCAGGCACGACGAGGTGAGGGACCTGACAGCCAGCATGCTCAGGGAGGTGTGCCAAGACGTCTCCACCGAGCCAACCCTTCTGCCTCTAGATGGGGAACTCCTGCGGTACAGGACAGCCAATACTGCCCCTGAGGCTCGCGTGGACATCTGTGCTCGGGGATTCTGGACCAGAGGGCAGCGGACCTTTTTGGACATCCGGATCTTCGACCCGATGGCCGCCTCCCATCGTGAGCTCTCCCTCGAGGCTGTCCACCTGCGGCTGCGAGACCGAGGCGGATGATGTCGTTGATGGCGGCGTGTCTCGAGAGCGTCCTGGGTCTCTGCAGCATGAGAGCTGGTGGTGGCCTAGATTGTCCGCGGTCGAGCCGCACTTGCACCTGTGCGGTAGGCATACGGGTGCGCCTAGGCGCAGGGCGACGCCTACGCGAACTGCCTCGTCAGGGAGAAGGAGGCCGAGCTTTTCCACTGGGAGAGCGCCTAGCCAGGCCCCGGTGTGTGGTTCGGCGGCAGCAAGCAGGCGAGTGCGGTGTACCTGGTTGCTGTCTTGTAGGAGGGTGGCCCGGCGACAGAGGGATGCGGCCTCGTCGAGCTTGCGTTGAGGGATCTGCGCGTTTGCGTTCGGGAAGTCGGGGTCGTCCGGTGTGGGGTAGAGATCGGAGAAGGCGGCGAGTGCTGGGTCCAATTGGGCTGATCCGCCGTCGCCTTGGCGACCGTTAATCTGACGGATCAAATCCCGTGTGGCGCTCAGGGAGGAGATGTAGGCGGGGAGCACTACATCCCCCATCCTCCCGACTCCGATTCCGCCTAGACGGATGGGAAGCGATGCTCGTGTCCATCTCTTGTCCGTGATGTCGATGTTGCAAGAGAGTGAGATGGCTGAGCGCATCGCTTCGTCGATGCTGTGTAGGTCCTGTGGGGCTAGGTGTGTCGGGGCAGCGCGCATTAGGTACGTGCAGCGGGGGACGGCGGCGTAACGGGAGAGGAAGAATAGGGCGGCGTGGCTGCCGATTCCGTCCACACGATCTATCATCCTCCCGGTGTCCTGTGATGCCGTGTCTAAAGCTGCTGGTAGAGACTGGGCGCGGATGGGGGCGCCCAGGAGGGAGAGTGTGCTGAGTGGGATGATGCGTGCTTCTGGTAGTGCTGAGTGGGATGATGCGTGCTTCTGGTAGTGCTGAGTGGGATGATGCGTGCTTCTGGTAGTGCTGAGTGGGATGATGCGTGCTTCTGGTAGTGCTGAGTGGGATGATGCGTGCTTCTGGTAGTGCTGAGTGGGATGATGCGTTGCTTCTGGTTGCTGAGTGGATGAGCTGCTTCTGGTAGTGCGGATGAATGCGTGTTCGGTATTGCTGAGTGGGAAGCGTGCTTCTGGTAAGGCTGGAGGTCTCTCGTCCGTTGATCTCGTTTGCCGTGGAGGAAGGTTTACTTCGCACTTTTTGGGTGTTGACTCCGAGACCTCTGCGCTGTAGGGCGGGGACGAGAGTGGCGATGTCCGCGCTGACCGAATCGGCTGTGCCAGCGAGTGTACCGTCATCCAGGTACCATAGGCCGAGGGGTGAGTTCAGGCTTTGGCTTTGGATGATAGTAGTAGTATATAGTAGTAGTAGTAGTAGTTAGTAGTAGTAGTTAAGTAGTAGTAGTATAGTAGTAGTACAGTAGTAGTAGTAGTAATAGTAGTAGTAACAGTAGTAGTAGTAGTAATAGTAGTAGTAGTAGTAGTAGTAGTAAGTTAGTAGTGTAGTAGTAGTAGTAGTAGTAAGTAGTAAGTAGTAACAGTAGTTAGTTAGTAGTAGTATAGTAGTAGTAGTAGTAGTAGTAGTAACATAGTAGTAGTAGTAGTAGTAGTAGTAGTAGTGTAGTAGTAGTAGTAGTAAAGTAGTAGTAGTAAGTAGTAAAGTAGTAGTAAGTATAGTAGTAGTAGTAGTAGTAAGATAGAAAATAGTAGTAAGTTAGTAGTTAGTAGTAGTAGTAAGTAGTAGTAGTAGTAACAGTAGTAGTAGTATGTAGTATTAGTTAAGTAGTAGTAGTATAGTAACAGTAGTGTTAGTGTAGTAGTAGTAGTTAGTAGTAGTAGTAACGTAGTTAGTAGTAGTAACAGTATAGTAGTAAGTAGTAGTAGTATAGTAGTAGTAGTAGTAACAGTATATGTAGTAGTAGTAGTAGTAAGTATAGTAGTATAGTAGTAGTAATAAGTAGTAGTAGTAGTAGTGTAGTAGTATAGTAGTAGTAGTAGTAGTAGTAGTAGTAGTAACAGTAAGTAGTAGTAGTAGTAGTAACAGTAGTAGTAGTAGTAGTAGTAGTAGTAGTAGTAGTAACAGTAGTAGTATAGTAGTAAGTAGTAGTAGTAACAGTAGTAGTAGTAGTAGTAGTAGTAAGTAGTAGTAGTAGTAGTAACAGTAGTAGTTAGTAGTAGTAGTAGTAGTAGTATAGTAGTAAGTATAGTAGTATACAGTAGTAATAGTAGTAGAGTAGGAGCTACAGTAGTAGTAGTATAGTAGTAGTAGTAGTAGTAGTAGTAGGGTAGTAGTAGTAGTAGGTAGTCAGTAGTAGTAGTAGTATAGTAGTAGTAGTAGTAGTATAGTGTCGTAGTAGGTAGTAGTCAGTAGTATAGTAACAGTAAGTCAGTCAGTAGTTAGTCAGTATATAACAGTAGTATAGTAGTATAGTAGTAGTAGTACATAGTGTAAGTAGTATAGTAGTAGTAACGTAGGTAGTAGTAGTAGTAGTAACGTAGTAGTAGTAGTATAGTAGTAGTAGTAGTGTAGTAAGCTAGTAGGTTTGTAGTATCGTATAATCAGAATAGTTAGTAGTAGTAGTAGTAGTATAGTAGTCCAGTAATCAGATAGTAATAGTATAAACAGTTGTAGTAGTAGTAGTAGTAGTAAGGTAGTAGTTTAGTAGTAAGTAGTAGTAGTAGTAGTAGTAAAATTAGTAGAGTAGTCCGGGCTCACGTACCGCCCCTGTTTCCCCATCTGGAACTGCAAGCCTGCGTCTCCCCCCCGCCTCTCGCCGCCCGCCGACAACCCCCTGCCGGACGCGTGCCCGCCCACCGTCTGCGCAGGTGGCCGACCCAAGCCGCACGCGAACCCTCACACATCCCCGGCCACAAACAACATCGGGTGCGACAGAACCTCTGCCGACTCATCCCGAGCACTCGACCAAAGCCCGCGGGAAGCCTGGGGACCCTGCTCTCCAACGCACATCCACATAGGCATCCCCGCAAACACCTCCCGCCACTCACACCAGACCCGCGACCAGACACACGACACGCGGACTACCAGCTGATCGAAGATACACCGCACTCGCGCGCGCATAAGCCCAAATGCGCCGACGCCGAACCGTCAGGGAGCGCTCCGCCTGCTAACCACCAAGACGCCGTCCGCCGCCCAACGCGGAACGGTGGCCGACTCACGGACCAAGCACCCGCCGCCCCGCGCACACGGGGAGAACCTCGCCACTGACACAATAGACCAACCCACCACCACACCCTTAGAAAGCACTGTAGATAAGATGTCCATGGCTGCCATCCAGTCCCATGCCCCCCGGCTCGTCGGCCGGTCCTGGACGGCATCAGACCTCTCCAACCTCCGCCAGCTCACCTCAAAAAGAAACGCGGAAGCCGGCCGTGCCGCCTACTCACGGCCTCGACCGCCCCCGTGCAGTCCACGCCCATCTCGGGCCCACATCCCCGACCCACGCCAGAAACGCTTTCTTCCGGCGCCAGCCCTCATAGCGATCCGCAAGAAAACAAGGCGGTACCGAGGCCAATTCGCCATCCGGCAAGTTCCTACCGGGGCCTGGTCCCAGCAAACTAGTAGCGAGGCGCATGACAAAACCGGCGCTGGCCAGTCAGCTGGCGCCCACTCAGCCAGGCTTCGGCAAACGCCTCTCGGCTGCGAAGCGGCCGTACACGCCGTGCGCAACTACGTCAGCAGTCCCACTACGGCAGCGACCAGGTTGCTGGTGAAACTCGACCTCTCGAAGGCCTTCAACTCCGTCTCACGGGAAGCAGTACTCAGACAGGTCGGCTTGAGATTCCCCCGCAGCCATGCCACTGATCCCGGCAAGCCTACGCCCAGCCTACCCCCGCTATTCGTTGCGGACGAAGTGATCTGGCCCCCCGTAGGGGCCGTGCAACGAGGGGATCCCCTAGGACCACTTCTCTTCGCCATGGCCATAGACCCCCATCATCCAAAGCCAAAGCCTGAACTCACCCCTCGGCCTATGGTACCTGGATGACGGTAAAACACTCGCTGGCACAGGCCGATTCGGTCCAGCGCGGACATCGCCACTCTCGTCCCCGCCCCTACAGCGCAGAGGTCTCGGAGTCCAACACCCAAAAGTGGCGAAGTAACCTTCCCTCCACGGCAACGAGATCACGGACGAGAACCTTCCCAGCGCTACCAGAAGCACGCATCATCCCACTCAGCACTACCAGAAAAGCAACGCATCATCCCACTCAGCACTACCAGAAGCACGCATCATCCCACTCAGCACTACCAGAAGCAACGCATCATCCCAACTCAGCACTACCAGAAAGCACGCATCCATCCCCACTCAGCACTACCAGAAGCACGCATCATCCCACTCAGCACTACCAGAAGCACGCAATCATCCCCATCTCAGCACT
>JACEEZ010011418.1:140000-147500 GCA_016584305.1 Chionoecetes opilio
TATCGACCACTGGCAGCTTCACACCCTGGTCTTCACTACGTCAGGCGGGATGGGCCCAAAGGGCCAAGTGCTTCTTTTCAGACTAGCAATGAAATGGCAGAAAAGAAGCACCAGCCAAGGACCCAAGGGAGCCAGATGTTGGGGCCCTGGATGAGTGCCGTCTCTCCTTCTCCTGCTCGGGTTCTGCCCTCCTATGTCTCAGGGGTATGATACTCCCCCCTAAACCATCGTTTAGATGGCTGAACTACCAGGCCACTGTAGGGGAGACGGATTTAGTGTAGATGAGGAGAGAGGAGAGTAAGTAGTGGAAAAGTAGTAGTAGCCTAGGTTGATGCACAGTCAGTAGCGCCCAGATTTGTTGCTACGGCAACCGTTAATGGAGTCCGCAATAAAAAATCGGGGAGGTACTTTAAAGTAGTAGTAGTAGTAGTAGTAGTAGTAGTAGTAGTAGTAGTAGTAGTAGTAGTAGTAGTAGTAGTAGTAGTAGTAGAGTGGTAGTAGTAGTAGTAGTAGTAGTAGTAGTAGTAGTAGTAGTAGTAGTAGTAGTAGTAGTAGCAGTAGTAATAGTAGTAGTTTGTAGAAGGGGAGTAGTAGTAGTAGTAGTAGTAGTAGTAGTAGTAGTAGTAGTAACAGTAGTAGTAGTAGCAGTAGTAAAGTAGTAGTTGTAGAAGGGGAGTAGTAGTAGTAGTAGTAGTAGTATAGTAGTAGTAGTAGTAGTAGTAGTAACAGTAGTAGTAGTAAAGTAGTATAAGTAGTAAGTAGTAGTAGTATAGTAGTAGTAGTAGTAAGTAGTATAGTAGTAGTAGTAGTTTGTAAAGGAGTAGTAGTAGTAGTATACAGTAGTAAAGTAGTAGTAGTAGTAGTAGTAGTAGTAGTAAGTAGTAGTAGTAGTAGTAGTACAGTAGTAGTAGTAACAGTAAGTAGTAGTAGTAGTAGTGTAGTAGTAGTAGTAGTAGTAACAGTAGTAGTAGTATATAGTAACAGTAGTAGTAGTAGTAGTAGTAGTAGTAGTAGTAGTAGTATGTAGTAGTAGTAGTAGCAGTAGTAATATAGTAGTTTGTAGAAGGGGAGTAGTATAGTAGTAGTAGTAGTAGTATAGTAGTAGTAGTACAGTAGTAGTAGTAGTAGTAGTAGTAAGTAGTAGTTAGTAGTAGTAGTAAGTAACAGTAGTAGTAGTAGTAGTAGTAACATAGTAGTAGTAGATAGTAGTAGTAACAGTAGTGTAGTAGTATAGTAACGTAGTATAGTAGTAGTAGTAGTAGTAGTAGTAGTAGTAACAGTATAGTAGTAAGTAGTAGTATAGAGTAGTAGTAGTAGTAGTAGTAGCTAGAGTAGTAGTAGTGTAGTTAACAGTAGTAGTAGTATTAGTAGTAACAGTAGTAGTAGTAGTAGTAGTAACAGTAGTAGTAGTAGTAGTAGTAGTAACAGTAGTAGTAGTAGTAGTAGTAACAGTAAGTAAGTAGTATAGTAGTAACAGTGTAGTAGTAGTAGTAGTACAGTAGTAGTAGTAGTAGTGTAACAGTAGAGTAGTAAACAGTAGTATAGTAGTAGTATAGTAACAGTAGTAGTAGTAGTATAGTAACAGTAGTAGTAGTAGTAGTAGTAACAGTAGTAGTAGTAGTAGTAGTAACAGTGTAGTAGTAAGTAGTAGTAGTAGTAGTATAGTAGTAGTAGTAGTAGTAGTAGTAGTATAGTAAGTAGTAGTAGTAGTAGTAGTAACAGTAGTAGTAGTAGTAGTAGTAGTATAGTAGTAGTAGTAGTATAGTAAGTAGTAGTAGTATAGTAGTAACAGTAGTAGTAGTAGTAGTAGTAGTAGTAACAGTAGTAGTAGTAGTAGTAGTAACAGTAGTAGTAGTAGTAGTAGTAGTAGTAGTAGTAACAGTAGTAGTAGTAGTAGTAGTAACAGTAGTAGTAGTAGTAACAGTAGTAGTAGTAGTAGTAGTAGTAGTAGTAGTAGTAGTAACAGTAGTAGTAGTAGTAGTAGTAGTAGTAACAGTAGTAGTAGTAGTAGTAGTAGTAGTAACAGTAGTAGTATATGTAGTAGTAACAGTAGTAGTAGTAGTAGTAGTAGTAGTAGTAACAGTAGTAGTAGTAGTAGTAGTAGTAGTAGTAGTAGTAGTAGTAGTAGTAATAGTAGTAGTTTGTAGAAGGGGAGTAGTAGTAGTATAGTAGTAGTAGTAGTAGTAGTAGTAGTAGTAGTAGTAGTAGTAGTAACAGTAGCAAATAAATTAATCTGGCATATTGTTGTCGCCTTGCCTTAACATTACGACTGCACATTCTGGAGAGGGTTAACGCGCACACACACACACACACACACACACCATCACGACCCTCCAGAGTGTGCAGTTTCAACCTCCTGAGCCCTTCAGGAAAACATAATACCCTACAGGCGCTACAGGCTTCAACGTAACAAAAATAAAAACAGAAATACAAGACTGCAGAAACAGGAATTACTGGAAACGCTCTCGATTTTACAGAAAATACCGATATATTGCGTTTTCCTGCATGCCTTCGGGTGAGACTAAAATTACTATTATTATTATTAGCCCCTTAGTAGTAGTAGTGGTAGTAGTAGTAGTAGTAGTGGTAGTAGTAGTAGTAGTAGTAGTTGTAGTAGTAGTAGTAGTAGTAGTAGTAGTAGTAGTAGTAGCAGAGAGAGAGATGATTGAAATATATTAGATAATTTCAATGCTTTTAAGGAATGAGGGAGAGAGAGAGAGAGAGAGAATTAACCCCTTGAGGCCCAGAGAGTAATTGCCATTGTAATTTGTGTACCATTAGACGCTTTGTAGTGAGTGTAAGCAATGTTTTATAGCTATGACCTGTTTAGTATCCTTGTCCACTAACTACTGTGGTATATTCAGTGACTTTTCCTTATTTTATGGCTGACAACAGACCATTTTATATAGCCAAGGAAAGATCTGGGCGTGAAGGGGCTAACGTCATATCAAGGGCCACTGATGGAAGTTCAATTTAGCGGAAAATTTGATTAAGTAGAAACTGCCATACATGGAATATTCTGACTCCGTTACATCGAGCTTGTGGTTAGCATGGCACTGTCAATGGCACTCCCTTGGCGGCACTCTTATATAAATAAATATAGACTAAAATATGATGAGGTTTTGAGGTAAATCTTGATAAATAAGAATTATGATGTCAAAAAATGAAAAAAAAAAAAAAGATATTCATCCACAAATCAATGATCATTTTTTTGCGCCTGACGTAACACTTATAAAGTACCCAAAAGTGCCTTACAAGTTACTTAAAGAAGACACTACTTATATATATATTATACAATAAATACTGCTATGGACTACTACTGCCATCCTCACTACTACTACTACTACTACTACTACTGCTACTACCACTACCACTACTACTGCTGCTGCTACTACTACTACTACTACTACTACTACTACCGATACCTCCACCACATGTTTATTTATGAAATATACGCGGGCTCCACGAATTGGAGGTCAGCAGCCCCAACTCCGGTCACTACTGACTGTGGCATCCAAACATACTACTACTACTTATCTACTATTTACTTAATTACAATACTTATTTACCTCTCTACACTATCTACACTAATATGCCGCTCTCCACTGGTAGTTCAGGCCAGCTATATTGATGGTTGTGGGGGCGGAGTATCTAGTACCCCTGAGACATAGGAGGGCAGACCTGAGCAGGGAGAAGGAGAGACGGCACCTCATCCAGGCCACAACATCTGGCTCCTTGGCTCCTTGGCTGGTGCTTCTTTTCTGCCATGACATCTGCTAGTCTTGAATAGAAGCACTTGGCCTTGGGGCCCATCCCGCCTGACGTAGTGAAGACCAGGGGTGTGAAGCTGCCGTGGTCGACATTTCGGATCCTATCTCCATAACTCCTGATTTTTCCCGTTCATTCTTTTGGTGAGTAGCTTCCAGTGGGATCCTCTGGTAGCAGGCGGCCATTGGATCAAAGATTCTGATGTCCATGAAGGCTCTCTGTCCTCTGGTCCAGAAACCACGAGCACTCACGTCCACTCGGGCCTCGTTTGTGGTGTTGGCCGTCCTGTACTGCACGTGTTCGCCATTCAGGGGGAGGAGGGTTGGTTCGGTGGTGACGTCGCGGCACACCTCCCTGAGCATGCTGGCCGTCAAATCTCTCACCTCATCGTGTCTGATGCACACGAATCCCCCCTTTTTACATGTCATTGTATGGTCGACGCTGTTTGGATCTCCACATACACAGGTTTTGGGAAGCCCCTCCACTGGCCAGCCATACCTCAGAGCAACGGCATCTACGAATTCTTGTTTGTTGAGGCTGAAGCCTTTAGCTCTGATAGGCAGGCATGTTAGCCAGTTGGACGCTCCCGTTTCCTGTGCAATGTGAATTTTCTTCACGGTTTTGATTGGCATGACGTCTTTTAGGTGTTGCAATCTTTCCACTTGTGCATTCTGTCTGTTTCTAGACATGGTTTTCTTTAGCTCCAAGACCGCATTCTGGTCTGTTTCTCCCTTTGCGTCTTGAGCTATGATTTTTTCGGCGAGGGACCTGGTGAGGTGGATGGAGTCTCGGTTTTCTTCCTCGGCCATTTTTTCATGGGACGTGATCCCCATCCCACCCAGTCTTGGTGGAAGTGTCAGCAGCTCCCTCACGTCATTTCCTATGATGAAATTAGTTTTTAACAGTGCTGGTAGGAAGGTTTTCCTGATGGATTCTTCCAACGGTCTGAGGAGACGGCTGATGCCTGGGATGGCGCGCTTGACGAAGCTCCGTCGATGTTGTAGGCCATGTGTGAATGCTGAGTAAGCTGCGTGTGGTTCTATCTTGGCCATGTCGGACAAGACGCCCACCTCTTTCACACACTCTGATACTTTCTCCTCCACATATTTCTGCTTGAACTCCGGTGTTCCAATCACAGCTCCCAAATGTCGCTGCCGTCCTTTGTCACAGTGACTCCGCTGTCCCTGAAAAGTCGCATTCCATTGTCATAATGTTGGGGTTTTACGATGAGGATGGACTTGGTGGCGTTGGGTGTGTATCCTATAGTAGGGCCGTTCTTCTTCACAAGAGCCCACCACTTCCTTAGTTCTGAGATTTTCCCGGCCCCTGTTAGGCCGTCCGCATAGGCCACTTGCTTCACCTGTGTCTTTACATATGAGATCTCCTCTTGAAGCACTGATAGGCCAAGGGCGTACATTGCCATGGCTACTGGCTCACCTTGTGTTGTTCCCTCCCTGGATTTCAAATTTTTAACAATGCTATTTTTTCTATTGTCTCTTATGAACATGTCTGAAGGATCTCTGTATGTGTTTTCCACATATGTCGCGAGTGGGCGACACTTCCTTCGAATGCTGTGGAGCATTGTCGTTCTGTTTATTGTGTTGAAGGCATTTTTAGCGCCCACTAATAATACCACTTCACAATCTTCCTGACCAAAGATCTCCCTCATGGCGTGGATGGCCGCTTCCCCGCCTGCCTGCTGTCCAGCACACACCTGTAGGTTCCCTGCCGCTCTTCTTACATCCTCCTTCACCACCGCCATGATGCATTTCCCTATAATCCGGCGGAGGAGTTCCCCAACGCCGATAGGCCTGCACCCTGGCTTCTTGTCAAAGGGGATAAGGCGGCAAGCAGTCAGGGCGTCAACGTGTCGGCATTTGGTGGCGGCAAGTTTCTCGCTAGTGTTGCCAAGACGCTGCACAAGTCACCAGCGGCACTGCCCCATTGAGTGCTGCTCAGCAGGCGACGCCACCCTCTTGCATCCATGCCTGAGGGTCCCCCGCTGCCTTTTGTCTGGAGAGCTTTTTTCCACACCAGCTCTCCTGTAATCATCTCATAGATGACTGTTTGTGATTTGAGGACGTCCCTGCTGTTCTTAGTCCCTCTAAGTTGCTGGGTGGAGGATGTTTGTCCTCCAGCAGGTGGATGGTTTCCTCGGTGAGTGGCAACACACCGCCGGTCTGATCTTCATCCAGAGACCAGAGTGCGGATGAAACGTTGCCTCGTCGCTAGGGTGCCAATAAAAATCAAATGACAAATCAAATGGGAATGACGCGAGGGGCCCCCTCGCGTCATTCCCCAGGACGGGAGATCTCAGTAACGCTGGTATGAAGGTGTTTTTTATAGATTCCTCCAGCGGTCTGAGGAGAGGGCTGATGTCCGGGATGGTGCGCATGACGAAGTTCCACCGATGTTGCAGGCCATGCGTGTATGCCGCGTAGGCTGCGTGAGGCTCGGTCTTGGCCGTGGCTGACAGGACATCGACCTCGTGCACCCACTCAGACACTTTCTCTCCGACGTACTCCTTCTTATACTCCTCTGTTCCAATAACAGCACCCAAGTGCCGCTGTCCTTCCTTCGTTACCACAACTCCACTGCCACTGAAGATGTTTACAGCCCCGTCATAGTGCTCTGGCTTGACGATGAGTTAGGATTTAGCGGCGTTGGGTGTGTATCCTATGGTAGGGCCATTGGCCTGTATTAACCCCCACCAGTGGCTTAGGTCCTGTAATTTGCCGGCCCCTGACAGGTCGTCAGCATATGCCACCTGCTTCACCTTGGTTTTTTCAAACGCAATCACGTCTTGAAGGACTGACATGCCAAGGGCGTACATCGCCATGGCCACTGGGTCACCTTGAGTTGTTCCTTCCCTTGACTCTAACACCCTAGCCTTATTGCTACCACTCCTATTTACATATAATTTAGAGGGTTCACTATAAGTGTTATCGGCGTATGTAGCCAGGGAAGGACACTTGATTTTTATATTATGAAGCATTGTTTTTCTGTTGATGGAGTTAAACGCGTTTCTTGCGTCCACTAACAGAACCGCTTCACAGTCTTCTTGGGCGAAGATCTCCCTCATGGCGTGGATGGCTGCTTCCCCTCCTGCCTGTTGCCCTGCGCATACCTGGAGGTTCCCCGCCGCCCTCCTCACATCCTCCTTGACGACAGCCATGATGCATTTACCCACGACGCGTCGTATGACTTCGCCGATGCCGATGGGTCTGCATCCTGGCTTCTTGTCCAGGGGAATGAGGCGGCAGGCTGTGAAGGCGTCGAGATGGTGACAAGTGGTGGTGGCGAGTTTCCTTGCTAGTGCTGCGAGAGCACTGCAGAGGTCACTAGCGCCACTGCCACAAATGGTGCTGCTCAGCAGGCGACGCCACCCTCTCGCATCCAGGCCTGAGGGACCAGCACTGCCATGTGTCTGGAGGGATTTCTTCCACACCATTTCCCCCGTGATCATCTCGTAAATGACACTGTTCGGGGGTATGTGCATGCCCTGCAGTCTGAGTCCGGTTAAGTCGCTGGGAGGAGGATGTTTTTCCTCCAGCTGTCTGATGGTTTCCCTTGTGAGGGGCAACACACCGCCGGACTCATTCTGGTTGAGGGCCCGCAGTGCCGATGACACGTTGCCTTGTCGCATCCTGTCGGCAAAGCTACGGGCTTTATCCTCTTCTCTGTGACGGTTGACGGAGGGTCTCGGCAGTCTCTTCTGTATGGCCCCGGCCT
>JACEEZ010011419.1:0-45000 GCA_016584305.1 Chionoecetes opilio
GGGGAAAAAAAAAATAAAACAAGGTTTTTAAAAGGGTACTAGGGGAAAAAAAAAAACCAGTGAGGTTGGGTTTAGTAAAAATCCCAAAGGTAGGTAGTTAATAAAAGGGGGGTCTGGGGCTGGCCCTTCCCAGTTAGATCAGGAGAGTATTGATCAATAGGGTGTATTGGTTGAAACTGCATATTTACCCTGTTTTATGTTGGTGCCTGCAGCCTGCTGCCCTCAGTGACCCTCCATTATATCACTCACTCAGGATGGCTGACCCTCTGACCCTCATTGCCCCTAAATGGTATACATAGTAAGGTCACGTTTGCCAGCCTTTAATGCGGTGAATTCGAAAATGAACAAATTTATTCAAATTAATAATAATTTATAATTACATTTAAGAGGTATCTGAAGGGATCTGTGAAGGACTGGAGGAAAAAAAAAAAAAAAAACTAATAAAGGCAGGAAAGGACTCTAGAATTTTACCTAATCCACTTGCATGTAACCTTAACCCTTTCACGCACGAAGTTTAATAAGTTTTTCCGTCCACTGCAACATCCGTCTTATGCTCCCTAAGGGGCCCCGCGAAATGGCCAGACTGTGCAGCGAATAATTTTTTTGTTATCAATTTCACCAACGTGTATTCTTTTTTTCCTGGCATTATTATATAATCATTGGTTTTGCAAGAGATTATTCTGCCTTATGAAAGAAAAAAATAACAAGAAATGCAAATAAATAGCGGAATTTACCGACTCCGAAAAAATATTGAGTAAAGAGAAATAAGAAATACTTACGTTCACCACTTCGTAGCTAAAAACTTCCTGAGTCAACTTTTTATGGTTTATATGCCAATAAAAGCGGATTTTTATGAGGATTCCAACGCTACCATTATAATTTTCATATGGCCAGCTCAGGACACGTTTTAAAGGGACGACAATCCGCGTGCACAGGCTACCTGCTGAGTGGAAACTGACACACAAACCTTATCATTTCACATCCACTCACACGAGAGTTGACAATTAGTTATTTTATAGGTCTAGGTTGGATCTTTGACGCAGAAAATTTTGACGCAATTCTGATAAATACTTTATTTTTGGCGAATTTTTAACTGTTTTTTTGACGCAATTCGCGTCAAAAGCTCAGATTGCAGACGGGCCCGTTTTGACGCGATCGCGTCACCGTGCGTGAAGGGTTAAAAATTTTTTATACATATTGTAGAAATTATATAGTTGTCTAATATGCATACAAACACACCTCCCCTTCCTGAGGCCCCTCTACATGGAATTGTCCCCGATCGGAATGCTCGCCTCCGTCGGCGAGTGTTCTTATCTTAAGCGACCGTTCCAAGTCTGTATATTGATATAACAGTCCCCAATTATTTAATCAGCTTTTACCTGTTTTATGCATTTAGGGATTGAATATCAGGGTTATAATGGACGAGAACTGCTCGGTCGCTACTGCCATTACCACTTAGATTTTCTATATTATTTTTTTTCATTAGGCTATACTGTGCAGTTTTAATCCACGGTAAAATTCTCGAGTCCTTTCCCGCCCTTATTAGTGGGGGTTTTCCTCCAAACCTTCACAGATCCCTTCAGATACTCTAAGACTTAACCTAACCTAACTATAACTTAACCCAACCTCACTAATAGTCTCCTAGCGAGACCCCCGAAAAAATAATTACTAACAACCTTAATATAATCTAACCTAACCTGGTAAAAAGTTTTGTTCTTTCTCGCCCTTAGGTCTTGCTAGGAGGTTATTGGTAAGGCTAGGTAAAGCTATAGTGAGGTTAGGTTAGAAATATTATTTTGGGGGTCCAGGGGGGGTCATTTAGGGGGAATAGGGGGGGTTGAAGGGAGCATCTCTCCCCCACTTTAAAATTACAGTTTAGAGGTATCTGAAGGGATCTGTGAAGGTCTGGAGGGAAAAAAAACAATTTATAAAGGCAGGAAAGGACTCTAGAATTTTACCTAATCCACTTACATGTAACCTTCAAAACTTGTATACATATTGTAGAAATTATAATAGTTGTCTAATACGCATACAGACACACCCTCCCCTTCCAGAGGCCCCCAAATCCTTTAGGTTAGGTTAAGGTTAGGTTAGGTTCATAATCTCACCGGGGATCAAGGGGGGCGTAGCCCCTCGTTAGTAGGTTAGATTTGGTTCGGGTAGGGGAATATCCTCTCGGCTGGGCGGGGCAGAGCGGATCACTCGGCGGCTGGCGAATGTGGGGCGAGGCGGGTCACACTTGTGTTCGTACAATACCGTCACTTCTCTGGTTTTTGAGACACTGACTATTATTTTCCTCGCCAAGTTTTAGTGCTTTTTCTGATGGAGATACATTATTATCAATGGAAACGGCGACTCTAGGATTTGGTGATGAAAATAATTTTAAAAAAACATTTTATTGGGTTTCCGGAAAAAAATACCTCCATCTGAAAAAACACTAATTTTAGACAAGGACAAACTAGTCTGTCTCACAAAATGACGCGCAGTCCTTGTCCATTTTTGCCGGTGTTTCAGCGAGAATTATAATCGGTGACGACATTCAAAATGAGGTGAGTAAAATTACCAAGTTCAAAATGGTAATATAGACGCTGTGTGTTTTGGTATAGTTTTGTAGAGGTCCAAAGTTGGGGCCGCACACCTGGCTAATTACCCTTCAGGTCACGCCTTGCTTGGGGTGACCTGACTGGGGTCAACCAAAATCCCCTTTTGTCCAGCCCGGGAGTCCTGTATTCAGACAGTTACCTACCAACCACTACAGTGAGAGGAACACAGGGAGAGGAGTGGTGTTCCTCTCACTGTAGTGGTTGGTAGGTAACTGACTGAATACAGGACTCCCGGGCTGGACAAAGGGGGATTTTGGTTGACCCCAGTCAAGTCACCCCAAGCAAGGCGTGATCTGAAGGGTAATTAGCCAGGTGTGTGGCCGCTACAGTTTATTTTAGCTTGAAAAACATGTCTTTGATGGGGTCCTGGAACCAAACCTATATTTTACCATTAGTTATGTATTTCGCTATACGAGATTTCGCTTTACAAGTATGCCAGGTGGAACCTAACTGCTCGTATCTTCGGGACTTCCCTGTATTATTCTCGTGTTTGCCCATACTCCCCCCTCTCCCCCAAAACAACCTTGGGGACCTGGGAGAATGCAGGATATATGGCTGGGGTACAAAATATGCGTCGCAACCACATACTTTTTTTAGTTATGGATGTTATAAAAATTCCCTAGATCTAGGGAAAATTAATTGGATTTCTTCTGAGTCCAGAGACGTGTGAACCTGACGATCCTCACAGAATGATGACCGAAGTGTCGAGAACACACCCAACCCCCCACTAGGAGGCTAGGGTAGGGTAGGTTAGGTTAGATTTGGGTTTGGGTTTGGTTAGGTTAGATTTGGTTAGGTTAGGTTAGATTGGTTAGGTTAGTTATCGGTGGGTCAAGCCCCCCGCTAGGTTAGGTTAATTTTGGTTAGGCAAATTTCTCTAGATATAAGGAAATTACCCTAGATCTAGGGAGTTTTACCCCCCCTAAACAACTCTTAAGTTACGTGTTTCCGACGCATAATTTGTTCCCCACCCGAAAACCCCGCATTCCCACAGGTCCCCAAATTTTGTTTGGGGAAGTGGGAGAGTATGGGCAAACACTAGAATTTTACCGTTAATACTTACATTTCTACATCCATTATTTCAGGAATGGGAAATTCTAAATAACAAAACCTTCCGGCTTTGACTGAAATAAACTACCGCACTGTATAGTATGCTTTTTGTACTTCACATCTGCAAAGGTTCCAGCGTGCGCTCGGCCTTGGTTAACCCACACGGCCGCTATGAAATATGAGGTGCCTAAAAAAATTCTAAGTCCAGTCAGATCTTATCCTGATCCTTTTAGGGGGTTATAGTGAGGTTAGGTTAGTAACTTTTAGAGGGTTACAGTGAGGTTAGGTTAGTAACTTTTAGGGGGTTGGTGAGGTTAGGTTAGTAACTTTTAGGGGGTTACAGTGAGGTTAGGTTTAGTAACTTTTGGGGGGTTTATAGTGAGGTTAGTTCGTAAATTTTAGGGGGTTATAGTGAGGTTAGGTTAGTAACATTTAGGGGGTTATAGTGAGGTTAGGTTAATAACTTTTAGGGGGTTTAGTGAGGTTAGTTGGTAAATTTTAGGGGGTTATAGTGAGGTTAGGTTAGTAACATTTAGGGGGTTATAGTGAGGTTAGGTTAGTAACTTTTAGGGGTTATAGTGAGGTTAGGTTAGTAACTTTTAGGGGGTTATAGTGAGGTTAGGTTAGTAACTTTTTAGGGGGTTATAGTGAGGTTAGGTTTAGTAACTTTTAGGGGGTTATAGTGAGGTTAGGTTAGTAACTTTTAGGTAGTTATGGTGAGGTTACTCTCCGAAATTTGACCAAATCTTTACAAATAATAATCAAAGTAAATTCCCTAACAATGAATATCTAGGGTAATCCCTAATTTAGGTAATTTCCCTAGATTTTAAGCATATAGTGATTTTTATGATTTTTTCGGGAGCCATAAATCAGTTATATTTGCTTCCCCCACCCAAAACCCCGTATTCCCGCCAGTTCCCCAGGCTTGTTGGCTATAGGGGAACAGAAAAAGATAGGGGTGAAGGACTTCTTCAGATTTACCCAGGAATGTTATAAGGGGCTATCTGGAGAGTCTGTGTCATTTTGTGTCTGCATCTGTGTCATATTATGGCTATAAATGAACAAATTACCAAAATATCAACCAAGTGGCGATGGTGATAACGGGCCTAACGGCTACACTAAGATCGCCAGCTAGTGTTTATGTCCTCCCGTTAGCTTTCTGTCTGTCGTCGCCCGAAAAAAAACTAGTGAAATTTGAAACCGTACTACTTGCAGATACAAAGCATAAAACAACGCTGAAACAGGGTAGATTATACAGTCATGATATAAACTACTGTGTATCATCTTCAGTGGCACATACATATCAGTAGTGATGCTGTAATTCGTAATATATGGCGCCTGGCGACATTAGTGCAGGTGGCGACTATAGTGTTATCTACGGTACGTGCCTTGTAATGCATTAAACCGCAGTAGAACCAGGAAGGGAGTACTTTAAACCTCGTACTCGAGTATTGGTTGCAAGTACCAAAATACCGCTGTCACCACTAATAAAGTCACGCCTTCACGCACTTCGACCTCCATCCAGCCCGTCACTCAAGAGTCTAGGCCCTAGGGCAAAGGCTAACCTGGGACTCCGGGCAATGGGCGAGTGTGGGTGCTTTACACTATGACAAAGGACCCGCACATGAGGTTCCTTGCTTTCAACGCCCTCTTGTTATCCCCCCAGAACAAGATAAGGAAAATTTGGACAAGACTGGCCTACCTGCAGTGGTCGCCCGCAGGTCACCCAAACCCCCCTCCCCCGATGCCTCCGTGTGCTAGTGGTCCTGGGGCAAGGGTTGTTTTGGGGGGTTGATGCAGCGGGTAGTTGAGGGCGTGGACCCCTGGGAGTTTCTTAAAATATCATTATTTTGTGAAAAGGGGTTCAAAGAGTGCCGCACTGCCCCATCTCCCCCACCCTAGCAGTGTAAACAATGCTACTCACTCCTTCCCCCCCCCCTCAGTCCCGCCCCCCTCCACACCCACCCCCCTCACACCTTTAACTGAACACTAACCATCACTCCACTCACACACAACAACTTTGTCAAAACGCAGCCACGCAAATATAAGTATATCCACAAGAATGGATCAAACTTCAAAAATCCCCCATGTTTTGGGCTCCGTCGGGGACGCCGGTAGCCTAGTTGTTGTGTGAGAAGCTCTGTGATTGGCTGACAAACATCCAAGGATAATTTCTTAAGTCTTTTTGGTTGCCTTTCATCCAATGAAAGTCGGGGCGCCAAACATGAGGCGGCCATTCAAATTTTTCCTTAGTTCCCCATCAACACTTTTGGTAACACTTGTGGAAATTATCGACCAACCACCCCTCAATAGACTATAACAGTGAGCTCCTCCCGTCAGCTCAGGACGTCGGGTCTCGGGGTTCAGGCTTGACTTATAGCGTATTTTCGCGACCGCTTCTGGCCCGGTCTGGACTGGGCTAGTCCGGGCGGTCACTGTTTTTGCGAGGCAGTCTAGAACGGTTCAGCCCCGTCCAGGCTGGTCCGACCCACATACCAGGACCACCTTGGACCCGTGTGGGGGAGAACTGGCGCATGCGCACTACAGTCAGCGGGGAAGGCGACCAGGAGCTTCTCGTGGTGCTGATAAGACATGAAAACACCAGATGCCGACCATAAGATAAAGTATCACAGGCGTGGTAGTTGTAAAGTCTTCAGCAAGGTTAAAAGGGGGACGCAAAAAGGATATTTACAAGAGGAACGCCTGCCGCCTCCAAGTTCAGTCGTACCGCCCACTCGATCCCCAGCCAATAGGAACGACGAATGGAGGGCCCGTCTCGATGTATTTTCGGCATCATCCACCCGACCCGCGGGCGGACGAACGGGCGGTGAACNTATAGCTAGGAATTGACCCCCACAAAAAAAAAAATAGGTGTATATATAGCTAGGAAATTTGACCCCTAAAAAAAAAAATCTAGGTATATAAAGTAGGAAATTTGAACCCATAAAAAAATTTAAAAAAATTCTAGGTGTATATATAGCTAGGAAATTTGAACCCCCTAAAAAACAATAATAATAATTCTAGGTGTATGTATATATAGCTAAGAAATTTGAACCCCCCGCCAAAAAAAAAAAAAATCTTAGTGTATATATAGCTATGAAATTGAAACCCCTAAAAAAAAAAAAAAAAAAAAAAATCTAGTATATATAGCTAGGCAATTTCGACCCACCCACCCCCCAAAAAAAGGAGGAGGCCCGAATAATGTCAAAGTCTGAATAACAAGTGTCCGTATACGAGAGGTTTTACTGTAATAATAAATAACTAAATAAATAAATAAATAAATAAATAAATAAATAAATAGACCAATAACAATAACACAGATTTCTCTCATCCATTTTATTACTACTTTTATTTTTTTGGCATTTTTATTTATTATTTTTATGATTTTATAATTTGTTCATAATTGTGGTAAAAAAAAAAATACTTTACTTAGTTAGTTAGTTAGTAGTTAGTCATGCCTACTATTGCTTGAATTTGTATCATAAGGGTCTGCCTAAGAGAAAATAAATACAAATAAAAAACATTAAAAACTAAATACAGTAAAACCTCTCATATCCGGACACTCATTATTCGGACTTTGACATTATTCTTTTTTTTTTTTTTTTTTTAGGGGTCGAAATTTCCTATCTATATATACACCTAGAATTTTTTTTTTTTTTAGGGGTCGAAAATTCCTAGCTATGTTATTACACCTAGATTTTTTTTTTTTTTTTTTTTTTTTACATATACATATACATATATACATAAGAACCTAGAAATTTTTTTTTTTTTTTTTTAGGGGTCGAAATTTCCTAAGCTATGTATACACCTAGATTTTTTTTTTTTTTTTTTTTTACATATACATATACATAAGAACCTAGAATTTTTTTTTTTTTTTTTTTTTTTTAGGGGTCGAAATTTCCTAGCTATATAAAACACCTAGATTTTTTTTTTTTTTTTTTTTACATATCCCCCCATAAGAACCTAGAATTTTTTTTTTTTTTTTTTTTTTTTTTTTTTTAGGGGTCGAAATTACCTAGCTAGTATAATTTATACACCTAGATTTTTTTTTTTTTTTTTTTTTTTTTTCATATCCCCCATTATTCGGATCCTTGCATTACTCGGACCACTCCTTGGCCCAATTAGTCCCAATATGAGAGGTTTTACTGTATATAGTAATAAATAATGGGTAGCAACTCACACAAGGAACAAAGGGAAAGAGAAGGAAGGGAAAGAGAAGGGAAAGAGAAGGGACAAAGGAAGGGACAAAGGAAGGGAAAGAGAAGGGACAAAGGAAGGGAAAGAGAAGGGAAAGAGAAGGGACAAAGGAAGGGAAAGAGAAGGGACAAAGGAAGGAAAAGAGAAGGGACAAAGGAAGGGAAAGAGAAGGGACAAAGGAAGGGAAAGAGAAGGGACAAAGGAAGGGAAAGAGAAGGGAAAGAGAAGGGAAAGGAAAGGGAAAGAGAAGGGACAAAGGAAGGGAAAGAGAAGGGAAAGGAAGGGAAAGAGAAGGGAAAGGAAGGGAAAGAGAAGGGAAAGAGAAGGGAAAGGAAGGGAAAGAGAAGGGAAAGAGAAGGGAAAGAGAAGGAAAGGAAGGGGAAAGAAAGGGAAAAGAGAAGGGAAAAAAGGGAAGGGAAAGAGAAGGGACAAAGGAAGGGAAAGAGAAGGGAAAGAGAAGGGAAGAGAAGGGACAAAGGAAGGGAAAAGAGAAGGGAAAGAGAAGGGAAAAGAAAAAGGGAAAGGAAAGGGGGAAAGAGAAGGGAAAAAAGAAGGGGAAAGAAAAGGGAAAGAGAAGGGACAAAGGAAGGGAAAGAGAAGGAAGGGAAAGAGAAGGAAGGGAAAGAGAAGGGAAAGGAAGGGAAAGAAAAGGGAAAGGAAGGGAAAGCGAAGGGAAAAAGAAGGGAAAAAGAAGGGAAAAAGTTAGAGAAGGAAGGGAAAGAGAAGGGAAAGGAAGGGAAAGAGAAGGGAAAGGAAGGGAAAGAGGAGGGAAAAAGAAGGAAGGGAAAGAGAAGGGAAAGAGAAGGGAAAGAGAAGGGAAAGAGAAGGGAAAGGAAGGGAAAGAGAAGGGAAAGAGAAGGGAAAGGAAGGGAAAGAAAAGGGAAAGGAAGGGAAAGAGAAGGGAAAGGAAGGGAAAGAAAGTGATCGCCAATATACAAATAAAGAACAGGTATGCTGCAAGAATATAAAGAATGTGAGTGTAGAGAGAGAGAAAAGAGAGAAAGAGAGAGAAAGAGGAGAAAGTCAACAAATATAAATAAATAAATGCAACAGGAGAATCAGTCAGTCAGTCGGTCAATTCCTCTCTCAGTCAGTCCACTCCTCTTTCAGCCAGCCAGTCAGTCAGCCAGTCAGTCAGTCAGTCAGTCAGTCAATATATCTCAGTCAGTCAGTCAATTTCTCTGTCAGTCAGTTAATTCCTGTCAGTAGGTCAGTCAGTCAATTCCCCTCTCAGTCGGTCAATTTCTCTCTGTCTCTCAGTCAGCCAGTCAGTCAGTCAGTAAGTCAGTCAGTCAGCCAGTCTCCCCACACAGGTAATGCTAACAGGTGTACAAATATCCCACAATTAACACATCCATCCATCCACATAACCAGTCATCCATCTCTCTCTCTCTCTCTCTCTCTCTCTCTCTCTCTCTCTCTCTCTCTCTCTCCTCTCTCTCTCTCTCTCTCTCAATCCACAGTATAAACCATCTGCTTGTCATCCACTAACCATCCATGTCGTTACCCATCTATCCTTCCGACCACACACACACACACACACACACACACACACACACACACACACACACACACACACACAACACAAAAAAAACACAGCAATACAAAAATAGCAACTAGCAAACATTAAAAACTAATTATTATTATCATCACACACACTCCTGACACCACCTTCCTCTTCCTCCTCCTATTCTTCTTCTTCTTCTTCCTCCTTCTATTCTTCCTCCTCCTCCTATTCTTCTTCTTCTTCTTCCTCCTCCTTCTATTCTTCCTCCTTCTCCTATTCTTCTTCTTCTTCTTCTTCCTCCTCCTCCTCCTCCTCCTATTCTTCTTCTTCCTCCTCCTCCTCCTCCTATTCTTCTTCTTCCTCCTCCTCCTCCTATTCTTCTTCTTCCTTCTCCTCCTCCTCCTATTCTTCTTCTTCCTCCTCCTCCTTCTATTCTTCTTCCTCTTCCTCCTCTTCTTCCTCTTCCTCCTCCTCCTCCTCCTCCTCCTCCTCCTCCTCCCGCAGTACCAAGTGTTAGGACAGTTACAGCCCATTGTTATTTCTACAAAAAGCAGGAAATACTGATTTACCACCTATCAAACACACTCTCTCTCTCTCTCTCTCTCTCTCTCTCTCTCTCTCTCTCTCTCTCGGTGACACCAATATTGAGAGTACAATGATGGTATGTGACTACGAAGACTCCCCATAGACAAATTCAATGATTACAAACACTATGAGGACAACTCAAGTTATCATTGAGAAAAAAAAACTATTAAAGCGTATTCAAAATTAAGTTACAAAAAAAAATACTATTCGTTTTTTTTTTTTTTTTTTTACTTTTTTTTACTGTCTTGACTTATGCTTATAACAAAAATTCTTATTGCAAAACATTATAATACATGCTTTTCTTCCTTTAATAAGCATCCCCTGGCTCCATCCTACGCCCACAAGCAAGTCTCTATCAACAGGTCACTGATAAGCCTCCCCCTTGACCAAGATTGCCCCTTCAGGAATCCCCTTCAGGCTATCTCAACAGCAAGAAAGCGTAAAGAGAAGCGAAGATAAGAAGTAAAAGAAGTGCTAGAAGACACCCTCCCCCCATCACAAATAGACAGACAGACAGACAGAAACCAATAGACAGATAGAAACTCTAGTGTAAGTGTCCCCCATCACAAACAGACAGACAGACAAAAACCCAAATAGACAGATAAAAAACTCTAGTGTAAGTGCCCCCCATCACAAACAGACAGACAGACAGAAACCAATCCCAGATAGAAACCTAGTGTAAGTGTCCCCCATCACAAATAGATAGACAGACAGACAAAAAACCAATAGACAGATAGAAACCCTAGTGTAAGTGTCCCCCATCAAAAATAGACAGACAGACAGACAAAAAACCAATAGACAGATAGAAACCCTAGTGTAAGTGTCCCCCATCACAAATAGACAGACACAGACGAAAACCAATAGACAGATAGAAACCCTAGTGAAAGTGTCCCCCATCACAAATAGTACAGACAGACAGACAGAAACCAATAGACAGATAAAAAACCCTAGTTGTAAGTGTCCCCCATCAAAAATAACAGACAGCAGACAGAAACCAATAGACAGATAGAAACCCTAGTGTAAGTGTCCCCCATCACAAATAGACAGACAGACAGACAGAAACCAATAGACAGATAGAAACCCTAGTGTAAGTGTCCCCCATCACAAATAGACAGACAGACAGAAACCAATAGACAGATAGAAACCCTAGTGTAAGTGTCCCCCATCACAAATAGATAGACAGACAGACAGAAACCAATAGACAGATAGAAACCCTAGTGTAAGTGTCCCCCATCACAAATAGACAGACAGACAGACAGAAACCAATAGACAGATAAAAAACCCTAGTGTAAGTGTCCCCATCACAAATAGACAGACAGACAGACAGAAACCAATAGACAGATAGAAACTCTAGTGTAAGTGTCCCCCATCACAAATAGATAGACAGACAGACAGAAACCAATAGACAGATAGAAACCCTAGTGTAAGTGTCCCCCATCACAAATAGACAGACAGACAGACAGAAACCAATAGACAGATAGAAACCCTAGTGTAAGTGTCCCCCATCACAAAGATAGACAGACAGACAGAAACCAATAGACAGATAGAAACTCTAGTGTAAGTGTCCCCCATCACAAATAGATAGACAGCCCAGACAGAAACCCAATAGACAGATAAAAAACTCTAGTGTAAGTGTCCCCCATCAAAAATAGACAGACAGACAGACAGAAACCAATAGACAGATAGAAACCCTAGTGTAAGTGTCCCCCATCACAAATAGACAGACAGACAGAAACCAATAGACAGATAGAAACCCTAGTGTAAGTGTCCCCCATCACAAATAGACAGACAGACAGACAGAAACCAATAGACAGATAGAAACTCTAGTGTAAGTGTCCCCCATCACAAACAGACAGACAGACAGAAACCAAATAGACAGATAGAAACTCTAGTGTAAGTTTTCCCCATCACAAATAGACAGACAGACAAGACAGAAACCAATAGACAGATAGAAACCCTAGTGTAAGTGTCCCCCATCACAAACAGACGGGACAGACAGAAACCAATAGACAGATAGAAACCCTAGTGTAAGTGTCCCCCCATCACAAACAGACAGACAGACAGCAAAAACCCAATAGACAGATAGAAACCCTAGTGTAAGTGTCCCCCATCACAAAACAGACAGACAGACAGAAACCAATAGACAAGATAGAAACCCTAGTGTAAGTGACCCCCATCACAAATAGACAGACAGAAAAGACAGAAACCATAGACAGAAGAAACCTAGTGTAGTGTCTCCCATCACAAATAGACAGACAGCCCAGACAGAAACCAATAGACAGATAGAAACCCTAGTGTAAGTGTCCCCCATCACAAACAGACAGACAGACAAAAAACCAATAGACAGATAGAAACCCTAGTGTAAGTGTCCCCCATCACAAACAGCGACAGACAGACAGAAACCAATAGACAGATAGAAACCCCTAGTGAAAAGGTCCCCCATCACAAAACAGAAGACAGACAGACAGAACCCAAATAGACAGATAGAAACCCCTAGGTAAGTGCCCCCCATCACAAATAGACAGGACAGACAGCAGAAACCAATAGACAGATAAAAAACTCTAGTGTAAGTGTCCCCCATCACAAATAGACAGACAGACAGACAGAAACCAATAGACAGATAGAAACCCTAGTGTAAGTGTCCCCCATCACAAATAGATAGACAGACAGACAAAAAACCAATAGACAGATAGAAACTCTGGGTAAGTGTCCCATCACAAAAGACAGACAGACAGAAACCAATAACAGATAGAAACCTAGTGTAAGTGTCCCCCATCACAAACGACAGACAACAGAAACCAATAGACGATAAAAACTCTAGTGTAAGTGTCCCCCATCACAAATAGAAGACAGACAGACAGAACCAATAGACAGATAAAAACCCTAGTGTAAGTGTCCCCCATCACAAATAGACAGACAGACAGACAAAAAACCAATAGACAGATAGAAACTTAGTGTAAGTGTCCCCATCACAATAGACAGACAGACAGACAGAAACCAATAGACAGATAGAAACCTCTAGTGTAAGTGTCCCCCATCACAAAAGTAGACAGACAGACAGAAACCAATAGACAGATAGAAACTCTAGTGTAAGTGTCCCCCATCACAAATAGATGACAGACAGACAGAACCAATAGACAGATAGAAACTCTAGTGTAAGTGTCCCCCCATCACAAACAGACAAAACAGACAGAAACCAATAGACAGATAGAAACTCTAGTGTAAGTGTCCCCCATCACAAATAGACAGACAGACAGACAGAAACCAATAGACAGATAGAAACCCTAGTGTAAGTGTCCCCCATCACAAACAGACAGACAGACAGAAACCAATAGACAGATAGAAACTCTAGTGTAAGTGTCCCCCATCACAAATAGACAGACAGACAGACAGAAACCAATAGACAGATAGAAACCCTAGTGTAAGTGTCCCCCATCACAAATAGACAGACAGACAGACAGAAACCAATAGACAGATAGAAACCCTAGTGTAAGTGTCCCCCATCACAAATAGATACAGACAGATAGAAATCCTAGTGTAAGTGTGTGAGAATGCCTTAAGAATGCTACTAAAATGCTATAAATGGCTACTAAAGAGAAGATAAGAAGGAGAAGCAAGAACCCCCCCCCCCATTACATGTGTGTGTGTGTGGAGTGAGTAAAAGAAGGAGTAAGAACAGAGGAATGAGGTATCACATGGTAAATCTCTACGCATGTCTTTGTTTACTATCAACAGCATAATGAAGCCATGAATGTTTACCTTAATAACCTAACCTAATAATATCCTTAACCCCTTCACGCCCAGATCTTTCCTTTGTTGTATAAAATAGTCTGTTATTAGCCATAAAACTACGAAAAAGTAACTCAATAAACCAAATTAGCTAATGGACAAGGATATTAAACAGGTCATATCTATATAATATTGCTTATAGTCACTAAAAATCATTGAAAGGTGGTTATATTACAATAGGAAATACCGTTCTGGGTCTAATGGGGTTAACCTAGTCTATTTTTTTTAACGAGGCCAAAATCGTGACCCCTTGCTGCTTACTGCCTGATATTTGATGCCAGGACAAGGGAATACTACACTTTTTCTAAATTTCAGCTGTATTTTATCATAGTTAACCCTAGTATCAGGTAAACACAGGCATCATTTTAACCCCTTGCTGCTTACTGACTGATATTTGATGCCAGGAGAAGGGAATACTACACTTCTTCTAAATGACAGCTGTATTTTATCATAGTTAACCATAGTATCAGGTAAACACAGGCATCATTTTAACCCCTTGCTGCTTCCTGACTGATATTTGATGCCAGGAGAAGGGAATACTACACTTCTTCTTAATTTCAGCTGTATTTTATCATAGTTAACCCTAGTATCAGGTAAACAGAGGCATCATTTTAACCCCTTGCTGCTTACTGACTGATATTTGATGCCAGGACAAGGGAATACTACACTTCTTCTAAATGACAGCTGTATTTTATCATAGTTAACCCTAGTATCAGGTAAACAGAGGCATCATTTTAACCCCTTGCTGCTTACTGACTGATATTTGATGCCAGGAGCAAGGGAATACTACACTTCTTCTAAATGTCAGCTGTATTTTATCATAGTTAACCATAGTATCAGGTAAACAGAGGCATCATTTTAAGCATGAGACCTTAAGACAGCATGGAATATTTGCCTTGTTAAAAAAATAGACTATAAATCTGTACCTTTGTTTACTATCAAACCAATAATGCAATCCTATGAACTAAATACTAACCTAATATAACCTTACCAATAATAACCTACTATTATAAACAACATAAATATTTAAAACCGTACCTTATGACGATACCGGAAAGGAATATACACTCTATATAAATAACAGCTGTACTTTTAACCATAGTTAACCCTAAGTATTACGGTAAAGAGGCCATCAATTCTTAACCCCTGTCTAACTGACTGATATTGATGACCAGGAGAACGGAATAACTAACTCTCTTAATCAGCTGTAATTTACATAGTTAACCATAGTATCAGGTAAACACAGGCATCATTTTAAGCATGAGACCTTAAGACAGCATGGAATATTTGCCTTGTTAAAAAAATAGACTATAAATCTGTGTCTTTGTTTACTGTCAACAACATAATGAAGCCATGAATAACCTGAATAACCTAACCTAATAATAACCTAACCTAATAATAACCTAACCTAATAATAACCTTAACCTAATAATAACCTTACCTAATAATAACCTTAACCTAATAATAACCTTAACCTAATAATAACCTTAACCTAATAATAACCTAACCTAATAATAACCTTAACCTAATAATAACCTAACCTAATAATAACCTACCTAATAATAACCTTAACCTAATAATAACCTAACCTAATAATAACCTTAACCTAATAATAACTTAACCTAATAATAACCTTAACCTAATAATAACCTACCTAATAATAACCTTAACCTAGTAATAACCTAACCTAATAATAACCTTAACCTAATAATAACCTAACCTAATAATAACCTTAACCTAATAATAACCTAACCTAATAATAACCTAATAATAACCTTAACCTAATAATAACCTAACCTAATAATAACCTAAACTAATAAAATAACCTAACCTAATAATAAACCTAACCTAATAATAACCTAACCTATAATAATAACCTATAAACCTAACTAATAAACCTTAACCTAATAATAACCTTAACCTAATAATAACCTTAACCTAATAATAACCTTAACCTAATAATAACCTAATAATAACCTTAACCTAATAATAACCTAACCTAATAATAACCTAACTAATAATAACCTTACCTAATAATAACCTTAACCTAATAATAACCTTAACCTAGTAAACCATTAAACTCTTAACACCTTCACGCCCAGATCTTTACTTTGCTATATAAAATGGTCTGTTGTTAGCCATAAAACTACGAAAGTCACTAAATATACCAAATTAGCTAATGGACAAGGATATTAAACAGGTCATAGCTATAAAATATTGCTTATAGTCACTAAAAATCATCTAATGGTACCCAAATTACAATGGAAATACCGTTCTGGGTTTAATGGGGTTAACCTAATAAACCATTAAACCCTTCACGCCCAGATCTTTACTTTGCTATAGATATAAAATATCTATTATTAGCCATAAAACTACAAAAAAGTAAGTAAATAAACCAAATTAGTTAATGGACAAGGATACTAAACAGGTCATATCTATAAAATATTGCTTATGGACAAGGATATTAAGCAGGTCATATCTATAAAACATTGCTTATAGTCACTAAAAATCATCGCAGGTGGTCATATTACAATGGAAATACCGTTCTGGGTCTCAAGGGGTTAACCTAATAACCTTCTTAGTGTGGTCTCTGTGCTGTGGTACAAAGAAGAATTTACAACACACCCTTGGGTATCTATTTCTGTGGTTTTATCGAGGCTGACCAAGGACCACTGAGGGCCAAGGCAAGAGGGTGGGGATGCCTCCTCTGTTGCATTGGTGACATTCCACACTACCCATCACACTAAGAGGCCACCACTATAACTACCACTACTACTCCCACTATAACAACTACTACTACTCCCCCACCACTATAACTACCACTACTACTCCCACTATAACAACCACTACTACTCCCCCACCACTATAACTACCACTACTACTCCCACTACTACTCCCCCACCACTATAACTACCACTACTACTCCCCCTATAACAACCACTACTACTCCACCACCACTTTAACTACCACTACTACTCCACCACCACTATAACTACCACTACTACTCCCCCACTACTATAACTACCACTACTACTCCCACTATAACAACTACTACTACTCCCCCACCCCTATAACTACCACTATTACTCCCACTATAACAACTACTACTCCACCACCACTACTACTTCCACTATAACAACTACTACTCCACCACCACTATAACTACCACTACTACCACCACTATAACTACCACTACTACTCCCATTATAACAACCACTACTCCCCTACCACTATAACAACTACTCCCCCACCACTATAACTACCACTACTACTCCCCCACCACTATAACTACCACTACTACTACCACCACAAACACTACTACTACGTATATTCCACATTCTACCACACAAAGAAGAGGATCAGGCATTCTTTGTGCCCTACTTAGTGCTTTGTTTATATGTCTCTGTCTCTTCTTCTTCTTCTTCTTGTCTCTCCTTCTCTGTCTCTTCTTCTTCTTCTTCTTGTCTCTCCTTCTCTGTCTCTTCTTCTTGTCTCTCCTTCTCTGTCTCTCCTTCTCTGTCTCTTCTTCTTCTTCTTCTTGTCTCTCCTTCTGTCTCTTCTTCTTCTTCTTGTCTCTCCTTCTCTGTCTTCTTCTTCTTCTTTGTCTCTCCTTCTCTGTCTCTTTCTTCTTCTCTGTCCTCCTTCTCTGTCTCTTCTTCTTCTTGTCTCTCCTTCTCTGTCTCTTCTTCTTCTTCTTCTTGTCTCTCCTTCTGTCTCTTCTTCTTCTTCTTGTCTCTCCTTCTCTGTCTCTTCTTCTTCTTCTTCTTGTCTCTCCTTCTGTCTCTTCTTCTTCTTCTTGTCTCTCCTTCTCTGTCTCTTCTTCTTCTTCTTCTTGTCTCTCCTTCTCTGTCTCTTCTTCTTCTTCTTCTTGTCTCTCCTTCTTCTTCTTGTCTCTCCTTCTCTGTCTCTTCTTCTTCTTCTTCTTGTCTCTCCTTCTGTCTCTTCTTCTTCTTGTCTCTCCTTCTCTGTCTCTTCTTCTTCTTCTTGTTGTCTCTTTCTGTCTCTTCTTCTTCTTCTTCTTGTCTCTCCTTCTCTGTCTCTTCTTCTTCTTGTCTCTCCTTCTCTGTCTCTTCCTTTGAATAACCTTGTAGTTGGTACTTGCAAAGTGTCTAGATAGGATGAAAATCTTATCTTATCTTAACTCTTCCTTTGTTCTGATGTGAGTAGAAAGGAAACAACTAGTAAAGGAAAGCTAGAAAGGAAAAAAGGAAAGCTAGAAAGGAAAAAAGGAAAGCTAGAAAGGGAAAAATGAAAGCTAGAAAGGAAACAACTAGTAAAGGAAAGCTAGAAAGGAAAAAAGGAAAGCTAGAAAGGAAAAAAGGAAAGCTAGAAAGGAAAAAATGAAAGCTAGAAAGGAAAAAAGGAAAGCTAGAAAGGAAAAAAGGAAAGCTAGAAAGGAAAAAAGGAAAGCTAGAAAGGAAAAAAGGAAAACTAAAGGAAAAAAGGAGAGTAAAAAGGAAACTAAATAATATGAAAGAGAAAAGAGAGAATAGGTGAAGGGAAAATACTATAAAAATCACAGAAAAAGACAAAGAAAAGTTATGATATGAATGGCAGAAATGAATGTAAGATATATTTTTACTTTATTTATTTACTTTATTTAAGGTTTACAATTTCTAATCTGAAATACTTAGAGATCAACCATGTTTTTGAATTTCATATTTTTTTGGTTTTCAGGTCAAGGCCATATAGGCATTAACCCCTTGATACCCAGAACATAATTTCCATTGTAATTTGGGTGCCATTAGACGATTTTTAGTGACTATAAGCAATATTTTATAGCTATGACCTGTTTAGTAGCCTTGTCCACTAACTCATTTGGTATATTCAGTGACTTTCGTAATTTTATGGCTAAGAACGGATTTTTTAGAGCAAAGGAAAGATCTGGGCGTGAAGGGTTAGTGTGTTTGTGTTGCGTTTGCAGTATGCGTTAAAAGGGCCTGAAAAACCAATCGCTACACGGAACAATTGACGCGTAACACAAACGCATAACGCATAATTTCGTACATTTCCATGTTATATTTTCTCCGCATACTGCAAACACATTAATGGAATCATAGCTTACCCCCTTGAGGCCCAGCACGTAATTTCCATTGTAATTTGGGTACCATTAGACAATTTTTCGTGATTATAAACAATATTTTATAGATATGACCTGTTTAGTATCCTTGTCCACTCTACCGTAGATAACAGTGAAGTCGCCACCTGCAGTGAAGTCGCCAGGCGCCAAATATTACGAATTATAGCATCACTACTGATTTTTATGTGCCACTGAAGATGATACACAGTAGTTTATATCATTACTGTATAATCTACCCTGTTTCAGCGTTGTTTTATGCTTTGTATCTGCAAATATAACTGTTGCGCATTTTGCTTCTCATGTTTTTCTTCGCGCGATGACAGACGGTAAACAGTAGCTTTTCGGGCGACAGGACACAGACTTGCCAGATCTTTCAAACTTGAATAGAGTTTATTTTCACGTTGGCAGAGGAATTTTTATATATCCAAGCATCTTCCGCAGCTAATATATATATAGACTTGTTTTACTTTACCTCTAATTTCCCTGAATTCCCCAGAGTGGCGACTCAACTGTTGGGTTAAAATACTAGCTGGCGACTTTACTGTAGTAGGTATAGTGAGGTCGCCACTCGGTTTTATTTTTGTAATTTGTTCATTTATAGCCCTAATATGACACAGATGAAGACACAAAATGAGTTAAATGACACAGACTTTCCAGATAGCCCCTTCTAACTGTCCTGAAATCATGGATGTACAAATGTAAGTATTAACGCCACCACACGTCTGTACATAACAAAGAAACGTAGAACTGGCGACTTCACTGTTATCTACGGTAGCTAATTTGGTATATTCAGTTACTTTTCGTAATTGTATGGCTAACAACAGACAATTTTATATAGCAAAGGCGTGTATATCTGGGTGTGATCTGGAAATGGTATCTGGAAAAAAATTCAACCTAACCTAACCTAACCTAACCAAAACACTCCACACGACACGACACGAGAAAAGGTCCGTTTGGGGAACTTTTTCACTTTTAGGATGTGCGGCGAGGGGATTTTCAACTTTTTTTTTTCTTTTAATATCCTAAGGAGGTAGACTAAGGTACAGATAACATAAAGAAGTACCTGTTAATTTATAGTTTCACCCAACCAACGATTTTCTGATGCGCCTTATGTTTTTCTGGTGTGTTTTGATGTGTTTTGAATGTCTGCTAACCGTTTCTGTCGCAATTTTTTTTTTTTTTTTTTTGCAAATTTAAAAAAAAAAAAAAAAAAAAAAAAAATATGAACCTAAACCTAACCTAACCTAACCTTTACCTAACTATAAAAAAAAACTAACCTTTATCTACTTAAAAAAAATAAAAAATAATAATAACAGCGACAGAAACGGTTAGCAGATTCATTCAAAACACATCAAAACACACCAGAAAAACATAAGACGCATCAGAAAATCGTTGCTTGGGTGAAACTATAAATTATCCGAAGTACCCAAAAGCCTGCTAACTGCCAGTCCCTATTCTCTACTCTATAACCTGTGCATATAACTAAACCAAAAACAGTGCATTATTTCCTTGTATTCCACCTTGTACGTAGATCCCAACTTTGCATCAAAAGTAAAAAGGAGATCATCTTTTTTTGTGCGGCGAGGACATTGAGATCTTGGAAAGTTTTACATACCTTGGTGGCGCAGTCCCTAATGACGGCGGGTCACGTCGAGAAGTCTTACGGCGGATTGGTATAGCCCACGGTGTTATGGATTCGTTCGGCACGAGTGGCGTAAATGGCGGCGTATAAGTCGACCAGGCGTATAAGTCGACCAGGCGTATAAGTCGACTAGGCGTATAAGTCGATCTGGCGTATAAGTCGATCTGGCGTATAAGTCGACCAGGCGTATAAGTCGACCAGGCGTATAAGTCGACCAGGCATATAAGTCGACCAGGCGTATAAGTCGACCAGGCGTATAAGTCGACCAGGCGTATAAGTCGACCAGGCATATAAGTCGACCAGGCGTATAAGTCGACCAGGCGTACAAGTCGACCAGGCGTACAAGTCGACCAGGCGTACAAGTCGACCAGGCGTACAAGTCGACCAGGCGTACAAGTCGACCAGGCGTACAAGTCGACCAGGCGTACAAGTCGACCAGACGTATAACTCGACCAGGCGTACAAGTCGACCAGGCGTATAAGTCGACCAGGCGTATAAGTCGACCAGGCGTATAAGTCGACCAGGCGTATAAGTCGACCAGGCGTATAAGTCAACCTCCTGATTATTAGCTCAAGAGTACGGGTTAGGCCTATACTTGCCGTATGAGTCGACCCCAAAAATATGGTAGGCTGCTGGTAGGCCAATGCTTACAAAGGCTTTACCCCCGTAGTGTATGGTCACGATATACACACAACCCTCGTTTTCCCGGACCTCCATTTCCCGGATATCGGATTTTCCGGTCAAAACACGAGGTCCGTGGATATGTCAGAGTCCCGGACCAATGCCTGGTCCAGTCCGTAAATCGACAAAGTTGTCCGGCGTTCCGAGCGTCTCCTGTCACCCCTGGTCAGTGTCCGCGCCTCCCGCCAGGTGGCAGCATGGTCAGCGGTCGTATTGTTTACATTTGGGCACACGACACTCACGGTTCACCTGCACCGCCTCCGTCAGTCCCCTGACCCCCACTGCCCCTGGTGCAGGAACGTCTCTGAGACTATTGAACACTTTCTGCTGCAGTGTCCGCGCTTCCACTCCCACTGTGTAGTGCTACACTCTCAACTCCTCACCCTGAACGTCGCCACCTGTGACCTGCCCACCCTGCTGGCGGCGGCTGGCGTCCACCCCTCCCGGCAACACGCTGTCATCCGCCTCACCTGTGCCTTCCTGAGGAAGACAGGTCAACTACAGCGCCTGTGATAGCATCATAGGACATCACCAGGGCTCAAAGTGTTCCCCAAGGGATCCTCGCAGGCCTAAAAACAACAACAAAGTGACGTAAAAGTCCGCGGCGGGGTAGTTGATATTGGCGGTTGCCGGACAGTAAATACTAGAGTAGGATAAACGTCCGGGGGTGGGTAATGGCCTCGGACTGTTGCGATTCCCGGACGTTTGCAGTTCCCGGACCAGTGCTCCCCCCTATTAGTCCGGGAAAACGAGGGTTGTGTGTATTTGTAGATCAGAATTGGCGGTTGTATTGTTAGAGTGTCAGGTACGATGAGTTGAGCGGACAGCACTAGCGCTGGGCGAGCAGCCAGGCAGTTGTTGTTGTTGTTGTAGTTGTCTGACTGGCCGCTTTGATTCAGTGGCGTTCCGGTCAGTTGTTTACAATCTGTGTATCAGTTGTTGGAAACAGCCTAGGGTTTTGTGTTGATATAAACAAATTTATATTAATACGTATTTTATTATTTATATATTAATCTGTGTGTTAAATATGTTAAGTAAGTTCACCGAACACAAGTTTTAGTTGGAAATATTTGTGGTGACCTGCTGGAGTTATGGTAAGTGGTGCCCAGGTATTGTTAGTAGTGCTGAGCCACTTGTTTGCCACTCGGTGCTAAAGGTTCGTATTTTATCCTTGCTGTATAAGTCGACCCCTAGTTTTGGAGAGACTTTTTCAGGCTCAAAGAGTCGACTTGTACGCCGCCATTTACGGTATTTGGCGTTGTCGGTACCTGTGCAGGAGGACAAAGATCCGGATCTTCAAGTCGCTTGTGATCCCTGTCTTACTCTATGGTTGTGAGACATGGCCACTAAATAGTGACTTGAAGAGGCAAATCAATGCCTTTGGTAATAAGTCCTCGCAGAATCATGGGGTATCGCTGGGATGATTACGTGTCAAATCAGACAAAGACAAAGAGGCCTATTACCTGCATAGTCCGTCCGCGCCAACTTCGGCTATATGGGCATGTGGCACGCTACCCTGAAACCGATCCTTCCACCGGGTTGTATCTGTAAGAGACAATCCGGCGTGGAGGAGGCCAAGGGGGCGCCCACAAGGCTCGTGGCTGGGGCAAGTTGATGTTTCTTGTCGAGAGCTGCTTGGTATGGGAAAGGAGCCTGCATGGGAACTCGCGCGTGGTGACCCCCGGGAGTGGCGTGGTAGGGTGGGCGAGGCGACGCGCCCCCCGGCGTATGCCCCAATGATTGATGGATCTTTTTTTCCACAAGACCAAAGTCAATCAAAGGAATTCTTATCTCGTTGTGTAATGAAATGATGAGTCAGACTTGTTGTATCAAGTCAATTAATACTATCTTATCATATCCGTCTGGCATGCTATCAGTAAGCACTTATTCTTCCTTCTTCCGGCAACATAATCATTACTCGTCTATCAGGTCAGTTAGTCATCGTCAGGTAGTTAGTGCGGAGTCAATAGGGAGTTTTAAAAGGAGGCTAGACAGCTTTATGGACGGGGATGCAAGGTGGATGTAGGTAGTGAAGTAACAGGAACTACCACGTGTAGGTCTCCCAGCCTCTTGTAGCTTCCTTATGTTCTTATCATCCCATACTATAGGTAGTATACCCTATATATATATATATATATATATATATATATATATATATATATATATATATATATATATAATATATAATATATTATATGATATATATATATATAGGTATATAGACCCTATAGGTCTATAGGTACGGATCCGTATCTCTAGCCGCAGGTAATTATTAAGAAGAACTGGGCTCTCGCGGTTTGTATACTCATGACGCCCGACAAATTTTTCCTGGCCTACAATAGGTGCTTTTTCTAATGGAGATAGTTCTATTTTCCGGAAACCCATTTAAAAAAAAAAAATTTAATATTTCATCACTGAATTTTATGCATGGTTAAGGTTAAGTTAGGTATACTTAGTGGTTAAGGTTAGGTTAGGTTAATGGTAATGAAAAAAAAGTAATGGACGCCTGTGACGTCACGGCCCAGCCCGGCTGGCCGCGCATCAAAACACAATATTTCCCCCTTCATGAAACACATTATATAGGCAAAATGATGGGTGAATGACCACGGACTATGTATAATGGCGATATATAGGACACGTACACCCTAAACAAACAATAAAATAACGATGAATTAATAAGTATTGGGTGTAAACAATTGACGTATTTCAGGCGCATTATTTCCCCAAACAAAAATCGACTTTTAAACTAAGGCTTTAAAAAATAGGGAAACCTATGAACCAATCACTATGTGAAGTATGTATCTTAAAAACAGTAACAGATCGTAGCTTGGCGTAGAAACAAAAAACCAGATTTTTTTTTGTTTTCTCGTTAACGTAACATTTAAACCCAATACGTCAGCCGTATTCCTTGACCAATGCCATGAAAAACCCGTCACACAGACACACACCAATACAAAGAGTGTGTGTGAACAGCCAAGGCCGCACAAACAGCCTTGCACCGCAACTATAAGGAAGTATAAGGCCGATAAAAAAATGTAAACCCAGACCCAGACGGGCTAGAAAAAAAATGAAAACGAAATATCCCCCCCAGGCCTATGATTAATGCATAAAACGATGCGGAGAAATCAAAATAGATCAAAACACACATAAATCACCCTAAATTTGGTGTAGAAAAAGAATTATCAATAAATAAAGGCTAAATATACGGTGTCACTATAAGCGAAATAAATATTTTTTTCAATAAATGACCAAAATAACTTCAAATACGCATACATAGATACAATATAATACAAAGAACATTTAAATGAATGAAAAAACTAAAATCCTGACATAGACGCTTAATTAGAGGAAAAATGAGTGAAAATTGATTTTATAAAGAAAATATGTTACGGCAATACCTAACCCAGACTCCAATAAGGACTTAGAGCGGTTATTCCTCCTCTAATAGACTAGAATACTAATGGATAATGGTTAATTCAATGGTTAAGGCCAGGAAAATTAGTAGTGTCTCAGAAAATAACCGCGCAGTCATCGTCCATTTTTACTATTAGAATAAGGAGCGTTACCCGTTTATTATATTAATTAAACTGCAGTAGTATTACCAAGATATATATCTATCTGAAAAAGCATCAATTTTAGGCCAGGAAAAATTAGTCGATTATAATTAAATTAAATAAAATTCGATATTGAATTTTTTTTTTTTTAATATGGATTTCCGGAATATTAGAACTATCTCAATTACAAAAAGCGCCTATTGTAGGCCAGGAAAAATTAGTCGGTGTCTCTGAAAACGACCGCGAAGTCCTCGTCCATAATTACCGTTCTGCCTATTAGTAACCGCGGCGGTGTTTATGGGTACGGACCCGTATCTTTAGCCACGGCGTTATTAGAAACTTTAACCCCTTGAGACCCAGAACGTATTTCCATTGTAATTTGGGTACCATTAGACGATTTTTTAGTGACTATAAGCATTATTAATAGATATGACCTGTTTAGTATCCTTGTCCACTAGCTAATTTGGTTTATTTAGTCACTTTTCGTAATTTTATGGCTAAGAACAAACGATTTTATATAGCCAAGGAAAGATCTGGGCGTGAAGGGGTTAAGATATCACTGGAAAATCTGGTAAATATGCAATTCAACCAATACTCCCTCTTGACCAATACTCTCATGACACAACTGCCCCCCAGACCCCCCTGCTAATACCATAATGGGTATTGAAGGTTTATGTCACTTTCGTAATTTTATGGCTAGAACAAACGATTTTATATATCCGCCTGTGTAGGGGTTAAGATATACTTGATATCTGGAATTTGCAAGTCCAATACTGATGACAAAAGCCCCCACGCCCGCTGTGCTCTAACCACTTGTAGATTAGGTAGTATAGGGGGTGGTTTTTGCCTTTGTTATTTTGTTCATTTCGTCGGCTGTTGTGAGGGTTAGAAATGACTACTTGTGAATACTAGTCTAAAACCACCTTGTATTGGTACCAATACTAGGGTAGGAGGCTATAAAAGGCCACCACGCCAGGAGAATTGAGTGAGACCAGAGCAGTTGTAGGGGATTGAGTAGGATAGAGAGAGATTTGTATTAGAATGTTGAAGTAGATTGATGAGGTTATGAGTAAAGGAAGAGGGGTAGAAAACATTGAATGAGAATAAAACTGAAAGGAAACTGTAGAGAGAGGCAAGATTGTGTATTGGTTTGAGGAATGCGATTTAGAGAAGAGAGAGAGAAGAGAGAGAGAGAGAGAGATAGAGAAGGAACTGAGAAAAAAGAGAGAGGAGAGAGAAAGAAGAAAAGAGAGAGAGAGAGAGAGAGAGAGAGAGAGAGAGAGAGAGAGAGAGAATGAGAATCAGAGAGAATAGGAAACTGAGAAAAAGATAGAGAGAGAGAGAGAGAGAGAGAGAGAGAGAGAGAGAGAAGAGAGAAGAGAGAAGAAGAGAGGAGAGAGAGAGAGAGAGAGAGAGAGAGAGAGAGAGAGAGAGAGAGAGGAGAGAGAGAAAGATGAGAGAGAGAGAGAGAGGAGAGAGAGAGAGAGAGAGAGAGAGAGAGAGAGAGAGAAATAATAATAAGAGAATAGGAAACTGAGAAGGAAGGAAGTGAGGAGAGAAAATAGGGAGTTTTCAGCCCTCCCTCCCCCCCCATTACTCCCACACCCATTTCCACGCCCTACTCATAACTGGGTCACAAATCATGCATTCCCACTTATTCCAACACCTTAATTACACCAATTCGTACATAAATATCGGCATCAACCAAGTAAATACATGCAATATTCGAATCCTAAGGTTGTATAAGGGAGGTCTGAAGGCGGTACTTATACTTTTTTTCCCTTCTATTACCTCACTCCCTTATATTTAGTGGTTGTTATAGTTACCTGGTGATTGGTGGTTAGATTCCTTTGTTAATTACATCCAACAGGGGGCTTGGAACACTAATTTTGGTCACAATTTTAAGGAGACGAGCAGCTGACCCTCCCCGTGCACTGACCTCCGCGACACTGCCTGGCGACTCATGGCAACTTTCTATTAAATGTTGGTGAGTTTAGCGACTTTAGCAATTTTTTTGTTATTATATATATACACGTCTGTTATTCCTTGTTATCATTTGTCATTGTTTCTTTTGTTTTTATCTATGTTATTTAGGAGTATAAGATTTAATGTGGTAAACCGGGTATGTGATTTTTTTTGTATGTAGCGCTTTTCTGTATTTTCTTATTATTATATTATCTCTGCTACTAAGTACTTTTCAGGGTATTTTAATGGTTTTATATAATATTAGATACAAAAAATGGTGACTTAACTATCTAGAAAACTGGTAAATCAAATATTCGTGGTTATGTTGTATTTAGCGTTTTTCCTTATTTACAAGTTTCAATATTAACTAAGCTTAAATGTAGGTTTTAGATGCTATTAAAAACTATATATAATACTAAATATAAAATGAGTGACGAAACTATGCAGAAAAATGGCAACAAGTGACTGAAATCTGGAAATTATATGTTGTACTTAGCGCTTTTTTCCTATTTACGAATTTATACTTCCTTATTAGTGTTTTAGCTTTGGTTAAGGTGTTTTGTGATGTCAATGAATACTTGGTGGAAAAATAGCACCTCAAATATCTACTAGAAAAACAAAAAGCTCTGGTAAATGATAAACTGCTGTATTTAGCGCTTTCTTATTTACTTATTTCTACGTTCTTATTAGATTATTTCTGCTAACATTCATTTTTACAGTCATTACATGCTACTTTTTATTTCTATGATGTAAGAAAATTGGGTAGCAAGGCAATTAGTGCAGTAAACTATATGACATAGATTTGTGTTTAGCGGGTTTTCCTATTTATCATTTTCTATGTTCATTTTATGGTTTTTTTTTTATCTATTACTTTTATTTCTGAGATGTTTGAATATACTAAAGATAAAGATGGAAACTCAAATATTGTATGTATTGCTCGGTGTGCACTGGTGACCGGAGTGGTTGTGGGAAGGTTATTCTAGGGAGAAGCGAGCATTATTTCCGTAGGTTTATTAAGAGAGAACAGAGATAGTCGGGACACTTAGCGAGGAGCTGGTGTGGTTTTAACGCGTTTTCGTGACGTTCACCGCCCTGGGCCAGTCCAGTCCAGGCTGGGTCAGGTGGACTGATGCTCGCTAAAATACATCGAGACTGGCCCCATCCCATTCGTCGTTCCTATTGGCTGGGGGATCGAGTGGGCGGTCCTCCGGGCAGAAATGCACACATTTTTAAAAAGCGCGCGTTTTATTTACTTGACTTCTCAATGGGAAGTCAAGTTGCAGGGATGACTATGAAAAAATGAATGATGAAATTTCATTTCATTTACCGTTAATAACATTATCTATAGTCGCCACTAAACTATAATGTCGCAGGGGGGCATATATTACCAGTTTTAGCATCACTACAGATCACATCACGTGCACAGTACGTAGTTTACATTATCTACATAACACTATAGCTACGGTACATGTCTTCAGTGACACATACAGGTCTGTAGTGATGCTAAAATTCGTAATATATGGCGCCTGGTGACATTAGTGCAGTGGCCAATATAGTGTTGTTGACGGTACATTAATTTCCCAAGATGTTGTTTCAGCAAATTGCGAATATTGTAATTTTTCGTGAAATTACTTTAGCCTTATGGTCGGCCATAATGGTGTTTCATGTCTTATCAGCAGCACGAGAAGCTCCTGGTCGTCTTCCCCGCTGACTGTAGTGCGCATGCGCCAGTTCTCCCCACACTAATCCAAGGTAGTCCTGCTCGCTGGCCTGGCCCAGTATCGTCTATCCTCCATTCCAGCCCGGTCCAATCCGCCTCGCGAAAACAGTGGCTGCCCGGGACTAGCCCAGTCCAGACCGGGCCAGAGCGGTCGCGAAAACGCGCTATTTTAGCAACTGAGTTACATATGGGCATGAGGGCCAGTGCGCTGTTGCCGCGTTGTGGCGCAGTGTTGCTATGTAACAATATGTGTACGGTTTATTAAGAGGCGTGCCAATTATGGGCTATATTCAAGAATGCTCGTCAAATCCCGGCCGGTGGAGATTCTCCACCGTCGTACCTCCACTGGCTGCATCTACAAGAACTGCCCCGACTGGTGGATATTTGACAGTCGTACCAACACAAGCGAGCCCAAAGCGGCATCAGTATTTTGACTGTTTTATACATATCTAATACATTTTACTAGTGAAATTTATCTTTTCTGACATTAAAATAATAGCTTAGTTAGTGTTCGCCACTTGTCTGAGGCGTTGGTGCAGTAAATATGGGCCCGAGTTTTGCTTGCGAGTACATTTGAACGGCCCGCCGCCACTGCTCCACACAATGGCCGACCTCCATCCTCCCGCCACCGCCCGGCTTCCTCACAACTTCACACACCTATATAAGGCCTCCTGGACCTGATTTTACCTTAAATATGACACGTGTGCATTCACAAGGTATGCATGTTACTCTCGGTTGTATTGAAAACTCACCTGTAATGGTCTGGGAAGAAATAGGATCGAATAAGTGCACAGCGGGATGAAGGTGGGATCTGCATGTTGTCGCGAATCAGCTGACTCAAACCTCCACCCGTTGCGTCAACCTCTGTTGATTCTTGTATACCGATTCGCGATGCAACGGGTGGAGAAAAGTTCTTGAATATAGCCCAATGTCGGCATCGATACCTGGCCAGAAGACAGTCTGTGTAATGCCCATTATTCGGGAGATGATAGTATGAGAAATTATCATCATAAAATTCCCGAGTTGTCTTGTAAGTAATTCTTTGTTTTAGTTTCACGGGTGACTCATCACCTCAAATGCTAAACCGCCATTTTGTTTCTATTTCTTTCCTTTGTCCGCCATTTTCTTCATTCCTTCTTTCACTTCCTCTCTCCCGACACCCCGTGTGCGAGGAAAATTCGTGGGACAATTATCCTGCGATCAGTGATAACTAATGATGTCAGTTCTTTTTATCTTTTGCCAGCCATCTGGTCAGACCAAGGAACTCTCCCAGAGTCTTAACGTCCTTCAAAATAATCCCTATCGTTATCGGTTATGGTCATATATGGGCGTTATAGTAAGGATCCCCGCTAAAATTAAAGCCCACCAAAAATCTAAGCAAGTCTTCAATACCACTCCACTCTGAAATAGGTGTTCGGAGGGTCGACATTACATATAAAACCATCCTTCTTGAATATTAGGTTAAAAATATTAAATTCTTCTACATCAAAGTAACTGGTTGGTATTAGGGACAGTCTTTTCTGAGGTACGCGAGTTTTCATTACTTAAATAGTTATTTCGGGATTATAAGTTTTCATCTGAAGTCACGGTGAGACTTTCCAAACAAGTTCCATTTTGTTGCGGGAAGCCCACGAGGCCCCAACGAGTCATTCGTCTCTTCGCGTCACTGCAGGTAAGACCTTCGTCCCTAACTCCTGTGTTCTTTCTCCCTTAGTATATTATATCTATATATTTCTATATAAATATATAGGTACAGTTCAGTGTCACTAAGGCATAGATGTTCCGCCCATCCTTATAAGTGTTATTAACGAGATTCGTCTCTTCGCGTCACTGCAGGCTGTCCGTGTCTCCTTCAGAAAGCCACATGGTTTTACTGTAACACACAAACAACACTTTCTCGCCATATTCTTTCTCTACTAGATACCTATCTTCCAGGTGTGATTTATAAATATTAAGTATTATGTTACCTAGTGTAGGGCAATGCACTGAATAGAAATTCTAGTGAAGGAGATTTTATGCTCAGAAGAGCTTTATCTCATCACTAAGGGAGATTCCTAGGTCAGAGCGTGAAGTCGCATTTCTTATGTCAGAGTAGAGTTTTCTCTATATAGTGTTAACCCTTATATGCTGAAGATGATCTCAAGTCAGAGACCTACAAATTAAGTAGGAATAAATATAATTTCTTTTCAAATAGACAACTTTCTTATAGTTTAGCGGTGGGATTTTTTTTTCTTTGTATCGGTCATAAAACACACTGGTGACTAAAGCGGTGGGATATTATTTCCTAAAAATAACAGCAACAGAAGCGCACCTGGGAAAATAAATAACAAGATAGTCAAATTTCAGTAAATTTTCATATAGTAATCGATCTTTATAGTAGGCTTATAAGATCTCTCCCCTATAAACCAAACACCAATACATACATGAACCATGACCATGTGAGCGTGAGCGGTAAGAAGCAAGCCGTAGCCGCCGCATCTAGCCGTCAACGCCGCCAGCCGGGACAGCGAGCCAGCCGCCCCGCCTAGCCGGGACAGCCAGCAACATACCGCGCGTCTCAGACTGCCGCGCCCTTGAAGACCGCCGCGCCCCTAGAGCATACCGCGCGCCTCGATGCCAGGCTCGCCTCAACTCCGCCGCCCATCACAGCGACGCTCGCCTCAGCTAGCAGCCACGTTCACCGCTACAGCCGCCCTTCAACGCTACCGCCGCCCGCTCGCCCCATCGATGCAGCGCTTCACCGCCGTAGCAGCCGTTCCTAGCCACTACAGACGCCACATCTAGCTGCAACCACCACCATGGCAGAGAGAGGACGTGAAGCCTCGTCGGGAGGGAAGTCCTGGGTTTCCCTCGGTCTACCCGTCACCGACATGAGCTGCGCTGACAACACAGGCGCCAAGAACCTGTACATAATTGCCGTGCAGGGAATCAAGGGGCGTCTGAACAGCCTGTCCGCCGCCGCCGTGTCCTGCAACAACCAGCAGAACAACAGCGGTGACCCAAACAGCTACGGAGACGGAGGATGCAGCGACACCGGCTCAGGAATGGGCACACTCTTAGCTTCCAAGAACCTACAAGAGTTCCTGAAACGTATGGAAGAGCTGAAGGCCATCAAGAAGTACCGGGCGTCAACAAGACCCATGATGTCACCCATCAACAACAAGATGGAAAAGTTCGGTATCCAATAGTGTTAAATTAGAAAATCGAGGAAGAATTATTTTGAACATGAACATTGAAAATTTATTTTATGAACGTTGAAATTTTTATTTTATGAACTTGAAAGTTTAATACCTACTCTGGTTAGAGTAGTTGTAGCGTCACCCGGTTATTACTCTTGTGGAAATCAAATAGAAAAGTGTTAAATGTAAAACATTGACAAGGATTCAAAACTAATTGAGGGTCAGTATGTTCGTAATATATCCAGGTAAGAGGTTGATTGGGATACCAGTCTCAGATGAATTTCATTAACAGACTCAGTCTGGTTCGGTGAGTCTTCAAGGTATTTTAATTCAAGTTACAATCAACACGACCAGGTATATTCAGGTGAAGATTAAGCGAAAAGTGTTCAATGTAACTTAGTGAGTCAGAGGTGAGTGTAGTGTCAGACTAGATGAAACAATTTGGTCTAGGAGATTTCTCATGTCTAGAAGTCGGAGCGTCTGATTCTCACGGGCGAAGCCTGGTTCAGTGGGAGGAGTATTTTAATTCGAGATAGTAGTACTACGCTTCTCACCTTACAGTCAACCAGCTTGCGGTGTGACGGACATTTCAGGACTTGTAGGGCTCTTATCATTTACCAGAGGTAAGCTGGCGTGCGCCTCTGGGATATATCTCTGCACCGAGAATGCGGACTAAGTCAAGGTTGACGGTCACGTTCATTACCCAGGTATCAGGTTGACTGGGATACTTCCTTTCATTGGATTTTCGTGTAATCTAAACACAAACAGACCCCCCGTTTTCAAAGAACAGAAGAATTTCCATTAAATTCACTCTAAATTCGTCTCATACACACTTCCTCTTGACGCAGTTTAAAAAAAAAAACGGAAACCTGATCCGTAAGTATTTACTTTGATATCATAGAATTTAATTTTCCCGGAGAATAGACGCGTGTAATGCCCATTATTCGGGAGATGATAGTATGAGAAATTATCATCATAAAATTCCCGAGTTGTCTTGTAAGTAATTCTTTGTTTTAGTTTCACGGGTGACTCATCACCTCAAATGCTAAACCGCCATTTTGTTTCTATTTCTTTCCTTTGTCCGCCATTTTCTTCATTCCTTCTTTCACTTCCTCTCTCCCGACACCCCGTGTGCGAGGAAAATTCGTGGGATAATTATTCTGCGATCAGTGATAACTAATGATGTCAGTTCTTTTTATCTTTTGCCAGCCATCTGGTCAGACCAAGGAACTCTCCCAGAGTCTTAACGTCCTTCAAAATAATCCCTATCGTTATCGGTTATGGTCATATATGGGCGTTATAGTAAGGATCCCCGCTAAAATTAAAGCCCACCAAAAATCTAAGCAAGTCTTCAATACCACTCCACTCTGAAATAGGTGTTCGGAGGGTCGACATTACATATAAAACCATCCTTCTTGAATATTAGGTTAAAAATATTAAATTCTTCTACATCAAAGTAACTGGTTGGTATTAGGGACAGTCTTTTCTGAGGTACGCGAGTTTTCATTACTTAAATAGTTATTTCGGGATTATAAGTTTTCATCTGAAGTCACGGTGAGACTTTCCAAACAAGTTCCATTTTGTTGCGGGAAGCCCACGAGGCCCCAACGAGTCATTCGTCTCTTCGCGTCACTGCAGGTAAGACCTTCGTCCCTAACTCCTGTGTTCTTTCTCCCTTAGTATATTATATCTATATATTTCTATATAAATATATAGGTACAGTTCAGTGTCACTAAGGCATAGATGTTCCGCCCATCCTTATAAGTGTTATTAACGAGATTCGTCTCTTCGCGTCACTGCAGGCTGTCCGTGTCTCCTTCAGAAAGCCACATGGTTTTACTGTAACACACAAACAACACTTTCTCGCCATATTCTTTCTCTACTAGATACCTATCTTCCAGGTGTGATTTATAAATATTAAGTATTATGTTACCTAGTGTAGGGCAATGCACTGAATAGAAATTCTAGTGAAGGAGATTTTATGCTCAGAAGAGCTTTATCTCATCACTAAGGGAGATTCCTAGGTCAGAGCGTGAAGTCGTATTTCTTATGTCAGAGTAGAGTTTTCTCTATATAGTGTTAACCCTTATATGCTGAAGATGATCTCAAGTGAGAGACTTACCATGTTTACAAAATAAATAGGATTTCATTTACAAATATAGTTCTTGTGTTATTATGAAAACCCAGGTGATTATTCTGAGTTAGGAAAATAATTCCCCACACTTCCAAAAAGAGTTCCGCCTTTACTAGGTATAATCCCTAGTACCGACCACGACTACCAAGATCAATCTAGTATTAATATTAATCTAACGTGCCCCGGGAGTAATCATAGCGAAATACTCGTCAGGGCTGGTGGCAGCTAATCCCTAACCTAAAACTTATTATCCCTCCCCTTAAGTATACCCCCTTGTTCAGTACTATCCGTAGTGAGAAGTGGTCACACTACAATCAGATAGTGAAGTCAGAAGACTAAGTTAAATCCTCCCGTCAAGTTGTAATCATTTATCAAATCATCCCCAAATTATATCATTCAAGTAACGTTGACGAGTTATAATACCCCAGACCAGTTACCCCAAATTTCCATCAACACATCTGCTGTGCCCGGCGCTTCGTGGCTGCAACACTTCGGTGACTGTCATGCAGCCGAGCAAGGGTACGGCGGCGGTGGGCTGTAGGAACCACAATTCTCTGGCCATACAGGATCAGCTCCCCGTCTGCGTACAGGCAGTCACGGAATTTCCAGTAGGGGAGTAGAGAGCTGTGCAGAGTGTACCGGTTAGGAGGGAATCCTGACGTCACGCAGTCCCGTAGGCGGGTGTACAACGGGTCCGTCGCTGCTGCGGCTCAAAGCCACCATTGGAGGTAAAGCACGTCAACAGATGCGCTGAGATGACTCTCCCTCCTCACACGTCCTCTTCTGCTGCACGAGCGCACTTCCTGCGCGAGTTCTCGGACGTGTTACTCTCCAAGGCGGATCTCAAGACGCCTCCGCTGAAACCCGTGGTGGGTAAACCCATGAGGATTCATGTGAAGGAGGGAGCCGTACCGTTCGCCATTCACACACCGAGGCAGGTTAACTGTCTGGGCACTTGATCTTAAAGAAAACACTTAAAACTGTTTGGTGTATGTTTTGAACTCTTACCATTGTCCGAAAAGTTTGTTTTCCACCTTATGTAGCTGTTTTGCTTCATTATTCGTATATAGAGTGATTCCTTAACGACAGACAACTTCAGGCGGTGCTAGGTACGTGTTACTAATAGGTTTTCAAATATTCGCGCCATTTGTCAGCAACACGAGAAACAGTCTTGATTCAATTACGGTTCTATATATTTCCTAAGTTAGAGGAATAAAAAACTATACATATTAACGAAAAAGATAGAATTGATTATTTCTTGTATTATTTAAAGATGAAATTAATATAAAACAAGTCAACAACACGAAAAACAATCTTGATTCAATTACGGTTCCTTATATTTCCTAAGTTAGAGGGTTAACAAATATACAAAACAGCAGAAAAAATACAGTTTATCATTTCTTGTATTATTTATAGATGAAATTAATATAAAACTGACAAAAAAAAGGTAAATATTAAAAACCTAACTAAGCCAAGACGAGTTATAAACCACCTTGAGAAAACGAAGTGAGTGTCGTATGTCCGCGTCCGTCCCATAATTGTTTGTTTTTTATGTTTTTCTGTGTGTTCTCGATGTCCCCGCGGCCTGAGTCCCCACCAGGAGGAAGATGAGTACCCATAGCGAGCCCTGGCAGGATGACGAGGAGGAAGAGGAGCTATAAACAAGGTAAATAGGCAAAAGAAATAGAGGAAAGGAGATGGCTGTGAAAAAGACGCCATATCCACCTATAATTTTTAACTGTTTTCTTGTTTACCTAATTTTTTGCATCTTGTGTTTGTGTCTCATGTTTGTGTCCTCCTATCTCGGTTCCTGTGTTATTATTCCGTTATTTCCATCTGTCCTAGTTCTTCCTTCGTTTCTAGTTCCTTTATTCTATTCATGTTTTGCCCTCTTTCTTCCTTTTCCCTCGTTTTCTTCACTTCCCTCCATCTTGTTTCTCCTATTCCTTCATTCCGTCCTTCTTTCCTTGCTTCCTTTCTTCCTTCCTTCCTTCCTTTTTATCCTTCCTTCCTTCCTTCCTTCCTTTTTATCCTTCCTTCCTTCCTACCTTTGTTATTTCTATCTTACCTTCTTTCCTTCCTTCTATCCTTCCTTCCTTCCTTCATTCCTTCTTTCTTCTCCTTCTCATAACCATCCTCAATAGCATATCATAAACTATCTATTCATCACAACAATAGATTTAAGAACTGAGTAAAAAAAATGTTTGCTATTATACCGCCAGAAAGACAAAATTATAATGACATTTTAAACATATTTGGTAAATTTTTGCAATAGGACCGAAATTGCCTACACAATTAGAGAGAACTGCAACTCCGAAATGCCAGTGGTCGCTGGCAGTTTTAACTCACAATTTGGTGAAAAGTTGGTCAACTTGAAAGAAAAATATGGGCTTATTCCACTGCACTTAAAACACACAAGTATAATATTAAGAAAGATTTTTTTCTATATGTATATTGTATAGAAGCCTGATTCTGTAAAACATTGTATATAACCAAATAACCAAGTAGGTTATAGTTGAGGAGGCGAGGTAAATGCTACTCTATGATATTATATAGTCAATAACGAATGTTTAGAAGTTATCTTTACCTAGGCAGTCATATTTTCCTGTTATTATTGTGTATCAATCAGATAGAAAGCCTGGAAGTGCAATGAGTCGACGCGTGAAGTGGCAATGTTTTGATTCAATCTCCCCGCCACAATCTCCCCGCCCACCACTCCCCGCCGCGGCGTATCGCCTCCACAATTATAACCTACATTGTCGCAGCAGCAAGCCGATTTCGGCATTCCTTATTCTTCGTTTTTCCAAGGCATTGCTTATTGTATTTTGACAAGCGTTTGCCAGACGCAGCAGTACTGTCTTAGAAAACAGTGTGAACATCGCCCAAATTTTACATGCCATAATATACATGTAAAAAATATATTAAGCTTTGCTACACGAGGCGAGTAATTTGCATTAAATTGCTATTATAGAACGTTCCATCGTAATGCATGTCATCCATATAATTAGTAGAACAACAGAAGAACTATATTTTTTGGTTTTCAGATGCGGTGCATCAATGTTTATCGCGAAATTAATTTATGAAAAATATTAGTCGCGGAGGGAAAACACAGTAGACCAACCTTTGAGTTAAAACTGCCAGCGACCACTGGCATTTCTCGAGTTTCAGTTCTCTCTAATTGGGAGTGTGGTTTCTGTTCACCTTATTGGATTCTAAGAAACATTCTCTCTATGAGCTTCCGTCGCAAATCATTACTTTTGGAGATAATGACATGTTGTTTATAGGGAGGCGAGAGACAAGTGTTTACGAGCGCCTCACTCTTCTTCCTCTTGTGACCTGCATCGCCTCTGTTCTTCCCTTGCCGCGGACACTTTTTTAATGCAGATTTGGCTTTAGTTAGGAGGTTAAAGCGTGGGATTAGGTTAGGTTAGGTTAGGTTAGGTTCGTTAGACAAAAGGTGGGGTTAGGTTAGTTTAATTTTCATATTTCTTAAACACTCCTTCATTCTAAAAATATCTTATATCTCAGAAAGTAGTGATTTGCGACGGAAGCTCATCGATAGAATGTTACTTACTGGTAGTAGAATCCATTAAGGTGAACAGAATCCTTACTCCCAGTTGTGTAGGGAATTTCGGTCCTACTGTAAACATTTACCAGACTAAATTATATGACAATTTTTGGATAATTTATAGTTTCACCCAACCAACGATTTTCTGATGCGCCTTATGTTTTTCTGGTGTGTTTTGATGTGTTTTGAATGAATCTGCTAACCGTTTCTGTCGCTATTGTTTTTTTTTAACCGTTTCTGTCGCTATTTGTTTTTTTTTTTTTTTTTTTTTTTTTTTTTTTTTTTTTTTTAAGGTAGATAAAGGTTAGGTTTTTTTTATTTTTATTTTTTTTATTATTTTTTTATTTTTTTATTATTTTTTATTTTTTTTATTTATAGAGTTAGGTAAAGGTTAGGTTAGGTATAGGTTAGGTTAGGTTAGGTTAGGTATAATATAGGTTAGGTATAGTAAAGGTTTTTTTTTTTTTTTTTTTTGTCATTTGCCAAAAAAAAAAAAAAAAAAAAAAAAATGCGACAGAAACGGTTAGCAGACATTCAAAACACATCAAAACACACCAGAAAAACATAAGGCGCATCAGAAAATCGTTGGTTGGGTGAAACTATAAATTGACCCTATTTTTTAACATTTATTTCCTATATATATCTTTTATAAACCTCCTGTGTCTCTTTTTATAACGTTCTATATATTTTCTTTATGTATTTGGGGACTGCCATATAGCCTACCTGTGTGTGTGTGTGTGTGTGTGTGTGTGTGTGTGTTATTTGTTTATAGGTGAATACGGTATACCTGCTGGAGTTACAGGGAGTTTCGTACACAAGTCGTTTCGTACCCAGGTTTTGTGAAGTTGTTTCGTACACTGATTTTGAGTTGAGATTTACAACTTTTGGGTGTACAAATCTAATGGTGTACGAAACAACGTGTGTACGAACTGACTGCATTCCCCTGCTGGAGTTTATGTTTATTGTTATATACCCAATTTTCCAAAGTATTTTATTCGTTAATCTTTGGAGTGTAGGTTTGCGGTATAAGTATATTCTATTTTTTTTTAACAAGGCGAAAATTCCACTCTAGTTGAAGGTCTCATGCTTAAAATGATGCCTCTGTTTACCTGATACTATGGTTAACTATGATAAAATACAGCTGAAATTTAGAAGAAGCGTAGTATTCCCTTCTCCTGGCATCAAATATCAGTCAGTAAGCAGCAAGGGGTTAAAATGATGCCTGTGTTTACCTGATACTAGGGTTAACTATGATAAAATACAGCTGACATTTAGAAGAAGCGTAGTATTCCCTTCTCCTGGCATCAAATATCAGTCAGTAAAGCAGCAAGGGGTTTAAAAAGTGCCTGTGTTTTTCCTGATACTAGGGTTAACTATGATAAAATCAGCTGACATTTAGAAGAAGCGTAGTATTCCCCTTTTCCTGGCATCAAATATCGTCAGTAAGCACAAGGGGTTAAAATGATGCCTGTGTTTTACCTGATACTGTGGTTAACTAGATAAAATACAGCTGACATTTAGAAGAAGCGTAGTATTCCCTTCTCCTGGCAAACAAATATCAGTCAGTAAGCAGCAAGGGGTTAAAATGATGCCTGTGTTTACCTGATACTAGGGTTAACTAGATAAAATACAGCTGACTTTAGAAGAGCGTAGTATTCCCTTCTGGCATCAAATATCAGTCAGTAAGCAGCAAGGGGTTTTTAAAAAGATGCCTGTGTTTACCTGATAATAGGGTTAACTATGATAAAATACAGCTGAAATTTAGAAGAAGCGTAGTATTCCCTTCTCCTGGCATCAAATTCAGTCAGTAAGCAGCAAGGGGTTAAATGATGCCCTGTGTTTACCTGATACTATGGTTTAACTATGAAAAAATACAACTGACTTTTTAGAAGAGCGTAGTTTTCCCTTCTGGCATCAAATATCAGTCAGTAGCAGCAAGGGGTTAAAATGAGGGCCTGTGTTTACTGATCTAGGGTTAACTATGATAAAATACAGCTGACTTTAGAAGAAGTGTAGTATTCCCTTCTCCTGGCATCAATATCAGTCAGTAAAGGCCCCTCACACATTCCATAATCGAACCACGATAGCGCCACCAATTTGATTATTGACGTATCGTGAAATTTGACCACGATAAACGCAGACCACGATAGCCCCACAACAATGTCACGCTTCCTGTACGTATGTGTCATGATGGTCGTAAGATGGTCACGATGGAGTCATGACAGCTGTAAGACTACATCACGAATGAAAAACAACGGGCATTTGTCGTCACGATAGAGCTACGATAACCACACTGTGCCATGACGGTGCCATGAACGTACCACGATAGCGTCAAGAGCCTCACACGTGGGTGGATGTTGCCATGGTAATGGAGAAAAGGGAAAATAAAGATGGGAGAAACCCGGGTTGGGTACGTGTTGGGGATAGAGAAGGGGGAAACGGGGGAGGGGGTTGTAATAAAAAAGGGGGGGTTGGGGGGGAACGGGGGGGGGGAGGGTTGGGGATGGAGAAGGCGTTGTGGTGTTGGTGGGGTATTGTGTTTACAAGGGGGTGGGTGGCTATTCACGGGTTTTTGGGAGTAGGGGGGTAGGAAATAGGGGGGGGTGGTGTCACCGCGTGGTGAGGGAGAATGGGGGTAGGGAGACGAGGGGGGTGTCCTACGAGGTGGGGGGAGGGGGTAGGTAGTAGAGGGAGGGTGGAGTGTGAATGAGAAAGGGGGGGGAAGTGGAAGGGGGTGGGAAAAAGGGGGGGAAGGTAGGGATGACAGCGCGCGTAAACGGTTTTCTTATCGTCACGATAGACATAAGACGATCACGGTAGTGTCACGAAGCTCCCTCCCTTTAAAAAACGATAAGGGCGTCAGGGTGGGCCTTCGAAAAGGGGCTGCGTTGGGTACAAAAAAAAACCCCGGGGAGTTTCCCCGTTTTTTTTAGTGCACGCACTAACTTTTCGGGGGCCTCGGCCGAGCCCCTTTCACGATGGCCCACAACAGGACCAAAAGGGGGCTGCGCACTGCATTTTTTTTGGGGGCGTTCGGGGTTTTCCTTATGGAAGGGTGTGACGGGGGTTTAAAGCAAAAGGGGGGTCGGGGATTTTTGCCTCGTTAAAAAAAAAAAGCTAGAAATTTTTTTTAGGGTGGGTTTTGGGGGTAAGGGGGAAAAAATTTTATTTTTAAAATTGGTTGGGGGGAGGGGTGTAAACCCTTAAAAATTTGGGTTTGGGGGTAATTTTAATCATTGTTGGGGTAACTTAATCATTGTGGGGGGTAACTTAATCATTTTTTGGGGGGGTAACTTAAAAATTTGGGTTGGGGGTAATTTAAATTTTTGTTGGGGGTAACGTAATAATTGTTGGGGGTAACTTAATCATTGTTGGGGGGTAACTTAATCTTGGGGGGGGGTAACTTAATAATTTTTGGGGGGGTAATTTAAATTTAATTTTTTTTGGGGGAAAACCTAAAAATTGTTGGGGGTAATTTTAAAAATTTTTGGGGGGTAATTTAAAATCATTGTTGGGGGAAAATTAATCATTGTTGGGGGTAATTAATCATTTTTGGGGGGGAAACCCTTTAAATTTTTTGGGGGAAAACTTTAATCATTTTTGGGGTTTTTAACTTAAAAATTTTTGGGGGGTAACCCAAATAATTTTTTGGGGGAAACTTAATAATTTTTGGGGGGAAAAATTTAAACAATTTTTGGGGGGTAACCAAAATAATTTTTGGGGGGGAACTTAAAAAATTTTTTTGGGGGTTTCCTTAAAAATTTTTGGGGGGTAACCAATTTGTTGGGGGTAACTTAAAAATTTGTTGGGGGTAACTTAACAATTTTTGGGGTAACCAAATAATTTTTGGGGGGTAACTTAAAAATTTTTGGGGGAAATTTTAACAATTTTTTGGGGGAAACCTAAAAATTTTTTGGGGTCCTTAATAATTTTTTGGGGGAAATTTAATCATTGTTGGGGGAAATTTAAATCTTTGTTGGGGGAAATTTTTAACAATTTTTGGGGGTAACTTAATCATTTTTGGGGGGAAACCCTTAAATAATTTTTTGGGGGGGGAACCTTAATAATTGTTGGGGGTAATTTTAAAAATTTTTTGGGGGAACCTAAAAATTTTTTTTGGGGGTAATTTAATATTTTTGGGGGGTTTAAATTTAAACAATTGTTGGGGGAAACCCTAATATTTTTGGGGGTAACTTAATAATTTTTGGGGGGTAACTTAAAAATTGTTGGGGAAACCCAAATAATTTTTTGGGGGGTCCCCTAAAAAAGGGTTTGGGGTAATTTAAAATCATTTTTTGGGGGGGTTAACTTAATCATTGTTGGGGGTAATTTTCCAATTTTTTGGGGGTAACCAAAAAATTGGGTTGGGGGTAACGTAAAAATTTTTTTTGGGGGGAAACTTAATCATTGGGGGGGTTTAACTTAATAATTGTTGGGGAAACTTAAAAATTTGGGTTGGGGGGTAACTTAAAATTTTTTGGGGGTAACTTAAAAAATTGTTGGGGTAACTTAATCATTTTTTGGGGTATTTTAACAATTTTTGGGGGGGTTAACCTAATAATTTTTTGGGGGTATTTTAAAAATTTTGTTGGGGGTAACCAAATAATTTTTGGGGGGGAACCTAATAATTTTTGGGGGGTAACTTAATAATTGTTGGGGGTAACTTAACCCATTTTTGGGGGGAAAATTAATCTTTTTGGGGGGGTAACTTAATAATTTTTGGGGGGTAATTTAATCATTTTTGGGGGGAATTAACAATTTTGGGGGGGAAAACCCTAATAATTTTTGGGGGGAAAACCTAAAAAATTTTTTTGGGGGGTAACCTAAAAAATTGTTGGGGGTAACTTAACAATTGTTTGGGGGTAACCTAATAATTGTTGGGGGTAACTTAACAATTGTTGGGGGTAACCTAATAATTGTTGGGGGAAAACTTAAAAATTTTTTGGGGGAAATTTAAATTCATTTTTTGGGGTAACTTAACATTTTTTTGGGGTAATTTTAATCAGGGTTGGGGGGTTAATTTAAACTCATTTTTTGGGGGAAAACTTAATAATTTTTTGGGGAAAAATTAAACCAATTGGGGGGGGTAAGTAAAAATTTTTGGGGGGAAATTTAACCCTTGTTGGGGGTAATTTAATCTTTTTGGGGGTAATTTAACATTTTTTGGGGGTAACTTAAAAATTGGGTTGGGGGGAACTTAAAAAATTGTTGGGGGTAACTTAAAAATTTGTTGGGGGTAACTTATCATTGGGGGGGAAATTTTAATCATTGTGGGGGAAAACGTAAAAATTTTTTAAAAAATTTTTTTTATATAACTAATAGTATTTGATTTGTTACTCTTTGGTGTGTGTTCGTTTGCATTATTTGTAAACGTATTATTTTTTTAGGTGGGGGTTTTTGAAAGGGAAATGTTTAGTAATAAAGGGATAGTTTAATAATAGTTTAAATTTGGGGAAGGGGCTGTTATTTTAAAAAGGGTTTGGGGGGGGAAAGCAAATAGGGAATGATAGTAATAATAGGGATAGATACTTTAATGGGGAAAGGGCTTTTATTTTTTAAATTTTTTTGGGGGGAAAAAGAAAAATAGGGAATGATAGAAATATTGGGTAAAATAATGTACTTTTAAAGGAAAGGGGGCTGTTATATTTAAATTGGTTGGGGGAAAGCAAATAGGGAATGATAGTAATAATAGGGATAGATAATGATACATTTAATAGGGAAGGGCTGTTATATTTAAATTGGCTGGGGAAAGCAATTGTTTGAGAGTGGTGAAGGGTGAATTAATATTAAAAAGGGTATTATTTTGCAATAGGACCGAAATTCTCCTACACAATTGGGAGTGTGGTTTCTGTTCACCTTATTGGATTCTAAGAAACATTCTCTCTATGAGCTTCCGTCGCAAATCACTACTTTTGGAGATAATGACATGTTTTTTTATAGGGGGGGGCGAAAACAAGGGGTTTTACGAGCCCCTTTCACTCTTTTTCCCCTTTTGTACCTGCATCGCCTCTGTTCTTCCCTTGCCGGGGACACTTTTCAAAATGCAAAATTTGGCTTTAGTTGGTGGGGGTTTAAAGCGGGGGGGTTAGGTTGGGGTTTGGTTGGTTTTGTGGGCAATAGGTGGGGTTGGGTTTACCTTGTCACCTACATGTTGATAAACAGACACCCGGGTTTTGGGGTTTGCTGGTTTTTGGGGAGATTTGGACAAGCTTGTGTTTGGTACGTGGTTGAGCTCTAAGTGTCTCCCCCTAAACCCTTCCTTTCTCCGGGGCCGGGCAAACCTCAAAAGAAAAACTTGCCCTGACCCTGCATATCAATGAAGCTCAGGTCGAGATTAAAAAGGAGGCTCAGGTCGAGATTACTGGAGGATTAGCCAGGTGTGGTGTGTGACTCACCACACAAGTGTTTACGAGCGCCTCACTCTTCTTCCTCTTGTGACCTGCATCGCCTCTGTTCTTCCCTTGCCGCGGACACTTTTTAATGAGGATTTGGGTTTAGTTAGGAGTTTAAAGCGTGGGATTAGGTTAGGTTAGGTTAGTGAGGCAAAAGGTGGGGTTACGTTAGTTTAATTTTCATATTTCTTATACACTCCTTCATTCTAAAAACATCTTATATCTCCGAAAGTAGTGATTTGCGACGGAAGCTCATAGAGTGAATGTTTCCTAGAATCCAATAAGGTGAACAGAAACCATACTCCCAATTGTGTAGGCAATTTCGGGCCTAGTGTAAAAATTTACCCAAAAAAATATTGGTCAATCCATTTGTCTGATCTTGCCATATCATATTTTTATTTATTTATTTATTTATTATTATTTTTTACGTTGGAGCCTATAGCGCCTGTAGGCTGTTATCTTCCCTAGGTTTTATCACTTCTTTGGTGGGTGACTGCATCTAGGAAGGTTGAATGTCCCCAACATACATGTCACTTAATAATCCCTATTAAGAGTATATATAATAATAGGGGTAGATATGATATACACTTAATAGGGGATATATAATAGACCACCCCTAATAATCTCCCTAATAATCTTATTTTTATTTTGCTAGGTAGGAGGCGGAAGATCATATAGGTATTAGGTATGTCTATAAGTAATGATATGTAATGTATAATGTAATGTAATGTAAGGTATGTCTAGTAATGCTATGAGTTTGAATTGAATGAGGTTAGTTTAGCGAGCGTACAAAGAAAATATGATGCAAGTGATTTGGTAATGTTTTTATTTTCATATTTTTGTTCTTAAATTTGTGTTGTAGACAATAACATTTATGAACGAATTATGATAACACACACACACACACACACACACACACACACACACACACACACACACACACACACACACACACACTTGATAAATACAACTTTAACAACTATAGCTACAACTTATAGATAAACACACACACACCACACCCACGCGCCAAAGCACACACACGCACCCCCCCCCCCCCCCCCCCCACACCAACCCCCCCCCCCCCACCCACCCAACCACCCACCCACCCCACCCACCACACCCACACACACACACACACACAACACACACACCCAACACACACCCACACCCACACACACCCACACCACACACCCCCACACACACACACACACACACCACACACACCAACCTAAATCCCCTGGTGCAAATAATTCCCACGGTTACTGCAAATCCATCAAGCCGGAAGGAGTGATACAGTCTTGATAAGGGACATAGATAAGGCAAGAGTTATAGCCGCTTGCACCGCTCCCATCTT
>JACEEZ010011419.1:50000-52500 GCA_016584305.1 Chionoecetes opilio
CCTCCTCCTTCCCCCTTTCCCCCTTTCTTTCCCCTTTTCCCCCCCCTTTTCCCTCCTCCTCCTCCTCCCCCTTTCCCCCCCTCCCCCCTCCTCCTCCTCCCTCCTCCTCCTCCTCCCCCTCTTCTTTTCCCCTATTCAATTTCACACTTATCCTCCATCCTACTCCTGCCCTATTCCCCCTCCCCCTTTCCCCTTTCCCCCCTCCCCCCCTCCTTTCCTCCTCCTCCCCCCCCCCCCCCTCCCCCGCCCCTTCCCCCCGCCTTCCCCCCCCTGGGGGCTTCCCTCCCCTTTCCTCCTCCCCCCTCCTTCCCCCTTTCCCTTTTCCCCCTTTTTTGCCCGTCGGTGGGGTTGGGGGGGGGGGGAAAAGGGGAAGAGGAGGGAAGGGGAGGGGGAAAGGGGGGAGTCCTGCCTAATAGTGGGGGGGGGGTCCCGCTTTGGGGTTTCCCCCTTTCCTTTGTCTTCCTTCTTTACTCCCTTTCCTTTTTCTCCCCCTCTCCAATTCTCTCTCTCTCTCTCTCTCTCTCTCTCTCTCAGTACGGCAGTGGCTCTCAGACTGTCAACACATTCTCTCCACCTTAATGATGATAGTGATGATGATGATGATGATGATGATGATGGTGGTGGTGATGGTGATGGTGGTGAAGGTGCCATCACTACCTGTATAGTAAATGCTGATGATGGTGATGATGATGGTGAAAATTAAGCCCATCACATATTCGAACTGTTGATATTACGGGAGAAAAAAGTTGCTATAGTGATGATTGTGATGAAAAAGTGGTGATAGTGACGAAATATAGTGATGATTATGACAAATTATAGTGATGCTGGTGACAAATATTTATTAAAGTGACATAAAAGTGGTGATAGTGACCCAATATTGATGATAGTAAAAAAAAATAATGATAGTGACAAAATATAATTGATGGTGAAAAATATAGTGATGATAGTGACAAAAAATAGTGATGATAATGACAAAATAGTGAAAGTGACAAATATAGTGTATGGTGAAAATAATAGTGGTGATAGTGACAAAAAAGTGATGATGGTGAAATATAGTGTTTGATAGAAGTACGCACACACACACACATACATACATAGTTACGCACACTATACTTTTACGTCCATGTACACCTTTGATTTCTAACTGATAATGATAATGGTGGTGATGATGATGGTGAGATACAGTGTACAGTGATAAAGGCAAGACGCGTGATGGTGAAAGGCGTAACGATGATGGTGACAGTCGTGATGGTGAACATTTGACACCAGAAAGACAAAAATTACGAAGAGTTAATAAGGTGCGTATTATGAGAGAGAGAGAGAGAGAGAGAGAGAGAAAAAAAAATTATTTTGTGGGGAAAGGGGTAAGAGATCCCAAAAGTGTGGTTTTGTGTGTATTCATCTAGTTTATTCACCTGTTGTATTTTACAGGGCCAGAGCAACCTCGTTGGCCCCCTCTCCTATCAACATTTCTATCATTTATCCCCCTTTGTGTTAGTGTTGGGGGAAGCCACCCCCCCGAGAGCAGGTCCCAACCCCGCTAACACCCGGAAAACCCTTCACTGCTGGGTGGACAGGGGCTCGGGTTTTAAAAAGGAAAAAACCCTCTTTTTCTTCCCCCCCCGGGGATCGAACCCCGGGACTTCTCAGTTGTGAACCGAGCGTGCTTCCCCTACACCACGGAATACCCTAAAACATCTCTAGTTTACACGTTGACCCCGGGGTGACTCGAACACCCAGCCTTCTGATCTGGAGTCAGACGCGCTACCATTGCGCCACAGGGCCGCTTGGGAGTGTGTGTGTGTGTCCTTATCTTTATCTGTGTGTAGGGTTTGACAGGTACAGATTCACACACACACACACACACACCCCACACACACACACCACACCCACCACACACACACACACACACCCAACACCACACACACACCAACCACACAAAACCCCAAACACACCACACACACACACACATACACACACCACACACACAACACACACACACACACACACACTCCCACACCCACACACAGAAACACACATGCACACACACACACACACACACACACACACACACACGCACACACACACACACACATTCTTAAATAATGAAAATAATAATGCTAATAATAATGATAATAAAAGTGAGATATTAGGTCAAAATAAATGTTCGTAAGATATAATTGTTTTCTTACTATATTTTATAAGAGTTCTTCTATTGATTTATTTGACAACTTGTTCATGAGAGAGAGAGAGAGGAGAGAGAGAGAGAGGAGAGAGAAGAGAGAGAGAGAGGGGAAGAGAGAGAGAGAGAGAGAAAAAAAAAGAGAGAGAGAGAGAGAGAGAGGGGAGAGAGAGAGAGAGAGAGAGAGAGAGAGAGAGAGCACTATTATTCCAGCATTCATGGTTTAGGATTTGGGTTAGAGTTAGAGTTATCTCACAAAATAATAAAAAGAAAACATCAGTGTTGCCAATACCCCCTGCCACACCCTCGCCTCCTTCT
>JACEEZ010011419.1:60000-61733 GCA_016584305.1 Chionoecetes opilio
CATGAATACAGTAGACTATGGTTTATCAGTATAAATGATGCAATGTTATCTTCGTAAATAATTGTTCTATAATATTATCAAATAAAAAACTAAATACACTAAAGAAATGCCATTATGAGACTGAAGAAATATGCATGAACTTAATATTCACTTAAAGTAATCGTCCAGACCCATTTTTTTTGGCCTTAGTATGTTGAATATACATTCAAAACACCTAATCCACCAAAAATAATTGATTTCCAGGCCTTATTTCCGTAACAACACGACTTTTGTAAAAAAGCGCGCGATTTTTTTTTCTTCCTTCCAACAAGGCTACGAATATTATTGATGACGTCACACCAGGAGCGGAGAATGTAAACAGCAGTCGTCTGCCTGTGACACCTGTCGGCAAATGTGATGATGAGCGATTGTACTTCGGTGTCAGACAGTGAATCTGTCGCTGTGACAGATCTAGAGTACGATGCTCAATCTGAGACAGAAATAAATGACGCTGCTCGTGTAAATGAGGAAAACGAACCTCAGATTGTGATGGGCTACGCTACATATAGCTATGGTGTGTGGCTACGGAATGTGTGGGGGGTGATGTAGACAGTGTGACATGACAGGCAAGGGAGTGTTGTTGACTGGTTTGTGATGCAGACTGCCATACAAGGCTACGCTATGGTGTGTGGCTACGGAATGTGTGGGTGGGTGGGGGGTGATGTAGACAGTGTGACATGACAGGCAAGGGAGTGTTGTTGACTGGTTTGTGATGCAGACTGCCATACAAGGCTACGCTATGGTGTGTGGCTACGGAATGTGTGGGTGGGTGGGGGGTGATGTAGACAGTGTGACATGACAGGCAAGGGATCGTGTTGTTGACTGGTTTGTGTTGCAGACTGCGATACAAGGCTACGCTATGGTGTGTGGCTACGGAATGTGTGGGTGGGTGGGGGGTGATGTGTCCGCCGCACAAATCTCTTCCACAGATTTAACGTCGTCGTATCAGTCTGAAATGTGTGCAAACTTCTCTGGAAAGCACAGCTGTCTTGCTGCACCCATAAGGGATGCATGCATGTGGCATATCGCAAAAAAAATCTATCAAAAACACCCAAAAATCTTCAAGTTCTATATATTTATCTTTGTTTACGTGCTTCTGGGTCAGCGCGAGGAGAGGAGGCTTCCTGCTGTGACGTCACCGAGCCGTGGTGTGTCGTCTGCAAGCCTTGAGGAGTGTTTTGAGAGCTCGGGGAATTTGCAGATTTTGATTGCGGATTATTTAAAAACGGCTGACTGGATGCAAAAAGTGACAACATATTGTTGATATACTCGCTAATGGTTACAATTTTATTGCATTAAATCAGGAATGATGAAATGGTCTGGACGATTACTTTAAGCTCTTCGCCATTTAATATTTTGCGTGAAAACTTTTTACATGAAACATATCAATAGAAGCGGTATTTTATTAGCTTTCCATTGATATATTTCGTTTTCAGATAAATGAATTAGAACCATGCATAAAATAGCGTTAAATAAATAAATAACATCATCAATCGGGTAATTTTCTCGATTGATAAGGTTATTTATTTAGTTAACGCTAATTTTTGTATGGTTCTAATTCATTTATCAGAAAACGAAATATATCAATGGAAAGCTAACAAAATTCCGCTTCTATTGATGCGTTTCATATAAAATGTTTTTTTAAAATTTTTTTTCGCAATTTTTTTATAATGGCCGAACAGTTTTTTAATATG
>JACEEZ010011420.1:0-2500 GCA_016584305.1 Chionoecetes opilio
CATTCCATATACTAGTTTATGGTAAATTAACGTAGTCTACCTGTCATCAGTGCATAATAATGTAGTAGTATCGTAGTATAGTAGTAGTGTTTGTTGTAGTAGTGGCAAAATAGTAGTTAGTAATTATATTAATAATGCTAATATTCTACAGTGTGTGTTTCCTTTCAAAATAGAGTTTTCTAGGTCCAAATTATATTAAGCTTCCTGTCAATAGTCGCCATTTTTTGCTTCCTGGCAAAACACACCCATAGCAAGTTAACTGTTTCTTGTCTGACTCTCCGCTCGTCTGACTGTCTGTCTCCACGCTGCCACATTTAACACCATCATTAAACTTCACACCACGCAAAGTAATTCTTCCAAGTAGTGAACATTTTAGCATGAAGTTAGCAGGGAGGGGAAGAGGAGGGAGGAGGAGGAGGAGGAGGAGGAGGAGGAGGAGGAGGGGGGAGGAGGAGGAAGAGGAGCAGGAGGAGGAGGAGGAGGAGGAGAGGAGGAGGAGGGAGAGGAGGAGGGAGGAGGAGGGAGGAGTGGAAAAGGAGGAGGAGGAGGAGGAGGAGGAGGAGGAAGGAGGAGAGGAAGAGGTAGAGAGAGGAGGAGGAGGAGGAGGAGAGGGAGAGGAGGGGAGGGGGGAGGACTGAAAGAGAATTATCTTGGTGTTACTCGCAGAATTCTCTAAATACCAGAGTCACGGAGGGTCCAAGTTTTATTTTTTTTCAACCCTATTTTTTTTCCTAGGAGCCAAGACGAATTTCAAGCGTCAGATGGAATTTTAATTCGCAAGACGTCGGAGCCAACTGACTTCTTCATCCCCAAGGCGAGTGTTCTTGTCACGGGTCTGGAAGGGTGGCTCGGAGGGGTTGGGGAGCGGTGTCAGAGGGGTTTATGGGGGGACACGGAGGGTAAGAGAGAAGCTGGACGGAAGGGAGGTTGGAGGGAAGGAGAGACAGCAGCTCGTGGGAAGAGTTGTAATAGTGTCATTAAAGCTAAGTGATTTTTATACTCGTAGCCGTGTAGAGAGGGAAAGTACGAGTCGTAGTAGGACATTTACTTATTTATTTACATGGTGGCAGCGGTTACGAAGATTTATGGATAATGAGGTGTAGGTGTAGGGTGGGTTAAGCGCATAAAGAAGGTATAAGAAATGAAATGCAATAAATGGCTTAGCTATTGCAATTACACACACACACACCCACACACACACACACACCCCACACACACACACACACACACACACAACACACACACACACACACACACACACACACACCACACACACACACACACACACACACACACCCACACACACACACACACACACACACACACACACACACACACACACACACACACACAACACACACACACACACACACACACACACACACACACACACACACACACACACACACACACATACATACATACACACCACAATCACACACACACACACAACACATACACACACACACTCACACACACACACACACACACACCACACAAACATACACACACACACACAATATATATGGATGCGTTGCAGGACCTTGTCAATGTGTGTCAGGTGTATGTGCCAAGCATGACATTGTCTACAACACCACTAGACAGAGTGCATGGTAGTATCACCGGCACGCACTCAGGTGAATTACCTCAAAACAGATGGCTCGGTGGTCTGCCCTCACTTTTGTGGATAGATTCGCATACTTAGGCCATGTTATATCCCACGACATGACTGATGATGATATCATCAAGCAGACCACCAAGCTTCTTTGTCGTGGGAAATACTCTACAGAGAACATTTTCCTACTGTAGCAGAGAGGTGAAGATGGAGTTATTCAGGAGTCACGGCTACTCTATATACTGCAACTCGCTGTGGTCGCGGTTCAGGGTGGCCACTCTGAACCGCCTTAAGGTCTGTCACAATGACATCCTTAAAGTAATCGTCCAGACCATTTCATCATTCCTGATTTAATGCAGTCAAAATATAGCTATGATCGAGTATATCAGAGAGCGACAGGAGACGCGTTAGCTTGCGCTCCAACTCACGACACCCTTCCTTTGTGTCTGTGTGCACTCCACAACCCGTGAGGTGTGTGAGTGCCTTGTCACGACATTAACAGTTCTGGCTCTGTCTATTAGACATTAGTTTCATTGGCCGTTGCTTAACGAACTGCGTGACATTTTTATTGTATAAATCTCACAGTGTACAGATATGTATATAATTCTGTAATTATTGTTCTGGTACTTACTGATTAACAAGCCTTATAAAACAACCGCTCGACTACTTTTATTCAACTACCATCTGAAGTGTCTGGCTAGGACGGTATACGCCTACCCATCAACCTTGCACTTCTGAGGCAATCAACCCTACTGTGTCACCAACAGTTGTAAGTATTCTTACTTTGGGTTGACCCCTGTTACCTGTAATAACAATACAGATAAGGGTAACATATCTATATCTATATCTATATCTATATCTCTCTCTCTTCTCTCTCTCTCTCTC
>JACEEZ010011420.1:5000-20000 GCA_016584305.1 Chionoecetes opilio
TACATCACACTGTAAACAGCCTCTACGTTGGGCCCTTTAGAACGTGCCATCATGTTTCTTAAACCTGAAGCAGGCATGGTTCCCGGTGGTGGGCCGAGCCCGGATGAACCCGTCTCTGGCCTGCTGCCCCCCCCCACTGCTGCCGCAGCCTCTGTCACCTGCTTCACGACTCTTTCGGTGCTCTGATTTGTGGATAGAGAACTCCGGAACCTCGTACGGCTTGACCAGGATCTCCTGGATCTGATCCCCGGACAGTGAAAAAAAGTGAATGCCGGCTCGTGCACCTGGCCAGGCTGCCACCTGATCAGTGCTGCAAGTGGTGGCTGACAAGTTCAGCTTGGGTGTGATGCGAGGTCTTACACTGGTGTCCCCATACTCCTCGCCAGCCCCAGCTTCAAAATCTGGGTCACGGCGAACCTGCGGTCGTCCTCACTCTGACTCGCCATCAGCGAGAGGAGGACACATTCTGAGTGTGCGAACCATGCTTCTGTCCGCACGTAGTAGAAGTTCACAGCTGTTGGACCGTCTTGGGCTGCGACCTCATCACTTTGAGCTGCGTGAGGATGTGTTTGGGGCCGTCTCCTCTAGTCTGTGGTGAACCTTGATGTCGTAGTAGAGTTGAAGTACACCTGCAGGCAGTATTTGACTAGGTTTTCCAGGGTGTTCAGTTCTTTGCCAGTCAGTCCATGCTTTCTGTCCACATGTACACAAAGCGACTGGGCTTGGTGAGCCTTTTGGAGGGGGACACCTTGCCACTTGATCTCCTGCAGCTCGGAGGGGGGAGAACGCCCCGCTTCACAGCCTGGACCAGCTGGTAGGAGCCCTTTCTGGTCAGTGGACATGTTGACCAGGATATATTCCGGTATCTCCGTGAGATCTTCACCGCCTGGCACTCCTCTGAACTCTGCTTGTACTGCATCTCATTCACGCTGGACAGCAGACTGCACACTGGACCCGTGAAGCCAGTGTCAGATGAAGTAGGCCGTCGATGTGGTGATAAGGTGGCGCAGGGGGCAACTCGTTTGTGTGCAACACGCATGTACTCCAGAAGAGCTTTTTGTCCCGCATCTTCTCCAAAGGGGCGTGAGTATCACCCTTCCCCCCCGTTTTGGCCCTAGTTGAGTCACCTTGCAGTACGATCAGTGAGCCCGGTGGAGTCGTATGTCACCAGCAGATCATAGAGAGCCTGAGCCACCTTGAACGCAGGCTTCTCAGGTGGCACCGGGTCCTCTGGTACAAAGTGCCAAAGGTAAACCCTTTCCCGATGGCTCCTCTGTCACTGACACATGCTCCTCCTTGATCAACCTTTGGGTGCAGTTTCTCATAGCTGTCGGGCACCTCGCCCTGGTCTTGTCCCTTCCTCCCATCGTTTAAACCCCAAACCAACTATTTTTGGGACCCTGGTGCTTCCCCCGGTCAAGGTCCCTGGCCGATGCCATGGCATCCTGCCTGGCCCTCCTCAGCTGTTAGGATCGCAGACCAGGTTACGACATGTCTGAAGAGAGGTGGGCCCTCAGCGATAAGGTCCTGGAGGAATCCAGAAGCCAAAAAGGGAGCAGCAGCAGTGGGCGGAACGTCGAACCGGATGCTTGCCAGCGCCAGGTTCCGGATGGCATTGTGTTTCTTCTTGCAGCTGGCCTGTCCAAGTACTGTATTTACAAGGGGTGCCAGGGACCCCAGCCTCTCCCTGGGGCAGTCGGTCTACCAGTATGGAAGCCTCCTGTTGCTCCTGCCTCTTTCCTCTGAGTGGCAGGGGGAACGACTCCTCCGTCCCATCCTCAGAATCCTGGTGATCTTCAGCCTGGCACAGGAACATCTGCTCCTACAGCTCAAGACGTCTGACCTTTTCATCTTTTTGTTCTGCTTCTTTAGCTTAGCCTCCTCTTCCAACTGCTTTCTCTTTGCTGCTTTCACTTGTCTATGCGTTCATTCTTGTCTACCCTGTCATCATCATTTTCACTCTCCTCCCCAACTTTTATCCTCTGGTAGTGCAGCCACTCCAGGTCTAAAGTAAGGACTTTATCCTAGTTACACTAGTCACACTGCACGTGTGCTCTCGCGTGGCACAGCTGGGGGTTGGAGCAGTGGGATTCCTGGTTCTTGCAGAGGGAAAATCGTTGAGGGCAGGCTGTTATGTCAAACAGTCTGTCCTATTCTTCTCTACGAATTCCTTTACATGCTTTAGTTGCTGTCCTCTCACCACTTCACTAACCTTCTTCCAAAAAGTATCTATCCTTCTGGTCACGGACCGGTCAATAACAACCACTGGAGGTGCAAACTGGGCGTTTGATATCTTTCACTGGGCAAGCACCCATGGGGCAGATCCTTCGCAATGTCTCTACTGGGTACCCTGCTTGTCAAACACCCTCCGGATGCCGCGGTTCTTGGAGAAAGAAGAAAGATTCCCCCCGTCATCACGACGCGATACGTAGGCACCTCACTCTCAGCAAAAATCTCGTCCACCGCCAACAAAGGCGGCCAACTGGATCCAGAGATCTGTCTAGTTGCGGGCTTCGGACCACTTGGTTTACAAGAAGAAGCCATCCTGAAAAAGACGATCAAGAATTGATGATAGGTGCAAAATGAAGCCGTTACTTTAGCGGGCTAAGCTATTGTTTGCATATAAATATAAAAGTCCATTTTTGCATATCAAGAAGTGCTCAAACCAAAAAGTTGAAGCGGACAAACCACCCTTAAAAATTTAATTTTACATAAGAAAACACCCTGCCAAATTCGAAATAATCTATTTTTCATTTTTCATTGGACATACGGGTCCCTAAATGGTATGTAAAGTTCCCCCCTGTTACTTAAGTATGGAGGGCCCCTCCCGCCTTCCATCCCATGGCCAGAAGAAGGGGGAAACTGGGCGTTTAAATGAGGGGCCTCCCCAAACAAATGGCCCTACCTGACTAGCGGTTCAGTTTTGTCCCCCTTTACAGGAGGATAAGCCTTGTTAGAAACAGTGCAGAGAAGGAGACCAAAAGGACAAAATGGATGCGTAATTTAGTTATGAAAAAGGATTGAAGTTTTTAAAAAATTAACTCACCGAAAATGCAGAGAGGGGCGATCTGATAGAAGTTTTTAAGTGGATAAAGGGTTTAATAAAAGAGGTAGGAAAAGTTCTTAGGGTTTTTTAAACCAGGGTAGAAACAAGAATAACGGATTAAAGCGGGAAAAACGTAGTTTTTAAAAAGGGAAATTGGGAAAAAATGGTTCCAATGGGGTGGTGAATGAATGGAATGGTCCAGTAGACAGGTATTTTAGTGCTGAGTTTTTTGGGGAGCTTTAAGGGGGGCTGGATAAATTCATGGATGGGGATGAAAGGGATGTGGTATGTTGGGGACGGAACTACCCGTGAGGCCTCGGGGCCCTCTTGTACTTCCTTATTTCTTAGTTTTTAGGGTTTTATGTAAAAAAGGGTTTAAATTTAGTTACGGCATTTTGTTGTGTCAGTGTCTCCTGTCTAGCCAAAACCCCAAAACAGGTAACCATTCGTTTCCCCCCTGCCCCCGTCTATGCTACACTTAGCACGTGGTAAGCCCGAGGCCTCAGTAAGGGTGGAACAACTGTATTCAATACTACGCAAGAAATACCCCAACGTCAGACACCCTTAGCTATTACGACTAGGGAAGCGGCAAACCCTACACAATACTCAACAACTACAAACGTAGCAACTCAAAAACGGTGGCAGCAAGGAATACGGACGGACCCCGCACTCTATATCCTACCAAAGCAAAGGGTCAACCCAACCGGGCGCCGCTCGCCCGTGGGATTAAACCGCCAGGGGGGGGTGGGGGGCAACCTTCCTCTCCTCTCTCTCTCCCCTTCCTCATTCATTGAGGACCACACCAGTCAGGGTCCTGGCAGGGGTTACAAAAATTATAAAATTTTATATATGGGGGATGGGTGCCGAGTGGTTAGCGTCTTGGGTGGGAATTCAATGTTTGAGTTTGAATTTTTGCCGGGGGCAACTCTTTCAAGAGCCTGGTAGGAGAGAAGAATGTCCCGAGTTCAAGTCCCACCAAGGAGCAACTTTTCAAATCCATTGTCGAGGGGCTTAAAGGACCCGCATGCAGCCATTACCTGCTCTTCGATTGCGAGGTGAGGGGAGAATACTCTAGAGGCTGCATGATCCTGACTGAAGATCTGAACATCATAGAAAACGGGATCTTCATCTAAGACCACAAGTGTCACTATAAAAAATCCCGCCTGCGCCACTAACGGCGAGATTGACCAACATCAAGACTCTCCATAAGCCTACAGGCGTTATACGCAGTGGTTCCCACCCTGTTTTCTGTTGTTTCCTCCTTCAAACAGCTCAACTATCCGGATTTCCGTCTTCATGTGAACAAGGAAAAAAGTAGCTTAAAAAAAATGTACTTGATTAATAAGTAACACAAGTAACACTATAACTCTATCCTCTATATCTATATATAGTTGAATAAAAGTCAATAGCCGCATTCTAAGCGATTTTTTTTCTTCTATCGACTAAATGCTAGTAATTTAGATGTCCCTCAGGATAAATTTCCCCCTTAGAATCCTGAAATTTACCCCCAGGGGGAATTTCCCCCAGGTTGGGAAATATTGCGCTATAGGCTCCAATATATTATATATATATATATATATATATATATTTTTATATATATATATAATATATAATATATATATATATATATAATATATATATATATATTATATAATATTATATATATATATTATTATTATATAATATATATATATATATAATATTATATATATAATATATATATCTATATTATATATATAAAAATATATTTTATATATACATATTCTATATATAGCATATATAAAAATTATGTTGTTGTTGTTTTTTGGGTTTTTTTACGTTGTAGCCTATAGCGTTTCCCGTAGGCATATGGAGAGGGCTTGATGTTGGTCGATCTCGCCCGATGGGGGCGCAGGCTGGATTTTTATAGTGGACACCTGTGGTCTCCGGTGAAGATTCCCTTTGCTGTGATGTTCAGATCTTCAGTTAAGGCGCATGCAGCCCCTAGAGTCCACCGTCACACTCGCAATCGGCAGACAGGTATATGCTGCATGTAGGTTGCTTCGGCCACTCGACAATGGCTTTGATAGTTGCTGCTTGATGAGACTTGAACTTGGGACCTTCTGCTCCCCTACCAGGCTCTTGAAAGAATTGGCCCCCGGCAGGATTCGAACTCGGGACATTGAGTTTCAGCACTCCAAGCGCTAACCACTCGGCCACTGCCTCCCCAAAATATATATATATAATAATATATAAATATATATATATATATATATATATATATATATTATATATATATAATAGGGGATATATATATATATATAATTTTATATATATTTTTATATATATTAAATATATTAATATATATATATATATATATTTATATATATTTTAATATATTTTATATAATAATTTTTATTAAATATAATTAGGGAATTTATATTATTAATCATAAAAAATTTAANTTTAATCAAAGTTTATCTGCTTTGTGTTTTTCAAGCTTTTGAACGGTAACCACATGATCTTCTTGACAATTACATCTTATGGCATACGGGGAAAACCATACATTCATGATTCAAGGACTACTTAGCAAATAGAACTCAGTGTACAGTCCTTGATGGCCCATAAATCCTCTAAACGAAATATTTCTACGCGTGTCCCAAAAGGGAAAGGGCGTCTTAGGGCCTAAATTGTTCCTTATCTATATTAATGATATTCTCAATGTCTTCACCTTTGCTGATACTATCCTCTTTGCTGATGACATGACTTTATATCTCGCAGGCTCTATAGGGAAACTTTTAATCCATTCGGACAATCAAGACCTTGATAAACTTCATAATGGGTGCTTGAGCAAACACTTAAAAATCAATACTAATAAAACTTACTTCATTTTATTTTTTAATAAAAGAATTTTCAATTTTGCCGATCTAAAAATCAACAATAACTTAATTAGTAGATCCAGGAAGGTAAAACTTTTAGGAGTTTTGTTTGATGAAAACCTAACTTAAAATTCCATATAAGTAATGTTACCCAAAACTTTCTAGATGAAATGCCATGCTGTATAAAGTAAAGATGTTATGCCCTGTGAAATACTAAAACCTCTTTACTACGCACACATATCCCCAGATCTACTTACTGTAACCCAAATCTGGAGCACCACTTATGACATTTACCCGGGAAAATGCCTAAACCTACTACACAAAAAGATTATTCGCATCATTACTAATAGTTCTTTTCTTGAACACACTACTCCTCTTTTAAAAAAACCTAAATTCTTAAACTTCAAAAATATAACTAAACTTTCGATTGCAAATTGTAAAGTATAAGAATCAAATTTAAAAGTCTCTCTTCCCTCTCGATCAATATCCACACCGACATAGAGAGCAAATTTGCTTGCCATCACATTGTCTTTAAACCTCTTCCCCCCACTCTGCTATGTACTTGGGACCTTTGATCTGGGGAATTCTCTCCCTCAGCTTATTAAGAAAACTCCCTCTCGCAAATTATTTAAAAAATAAACTTAAATATTATCTCCTGGACTTTTATTAGCCAGTGTCTCATATTTTTTTTTTTATCTTCCTTAACATTCTCCTACTTCATCATCATTCTCCCTCCCCTTCTCTGTATGTGTACCCTTTATTGCTTATTATTGGAGTTGCTATTGCATATATTCATATTTTCTATCTATTTGTATTTTATATTTGTATGGTGTATTTTGTTACTTTGTTATTATTGCTTACTCATAATCTGCTTGTTTTTTTTTATATAAATTGTTATGATTTGTATGTATTCATATGTATTTTTACTCCTTGCTGTGAAAGCTCTGCTTATTTATAATGGCTGGCCTTCTAAGTTGTAACAAACATTATTGTATTTATTATGCGGCTATATTAAATGTTTCAAATTTATATATTATATATATATATAGATATATATATATATATAATATATATTATATATATATGATATATATATATATTAATATATATATTATATTATTATATTATATATATATATATATTATATATATATTATATATATATATATATATATATATATATATTATATATATAATAATATATATATAATATATATATCATATATATATAGTATGTATATATATATATATATATATAATACTATATATATATATCTAATATATATATTATATATAGTATATAGATTATAGATATAGATATAGATAAAATAGAATAAAGATATATATACATATATAAATATATATATATATATATATACTATATATGTATATACTATATATATATATATACATATATATAATAATATATATAGGTTACGACTATGGCCTCAGCGCAACAGACTGTTCACTAAACGGTGAACCGATAGAAGCCCTCCAGCTTCTATCCAGAAAAAGAGAGGGGCCGTAACCCTCCCTTCTACTTTCATGCTCAAACACAATCGTATACTACCGATTACAGCCTAGGCTACTGACAGGCCCGGCTGTATCACTAAACAAACAAGAGTGAGAGCACCCTCTGCTCTCACTTTCACTCTAAGTGATACTTGAAGAAATATGCTATGTAACACCTCAAAATCCTACCGTGGTTGTATCTCTGGGCGGTTTAACAGTGGTGAAAAAAATTTAGGGTACGCCGTATAACAAAAATTCTTTTTCTCAACTTTGGCATGCCGATTTCCTATGTAAAATGGAATTCTAAGACGATTTATCCCCTTCCATTTTTGCATTTGAGCAATTCTTACTATGCAAAATCGCACTTTTATATTGCACCCTTATCGAATAATGCTTAAACGAGTACGCAGTGTCCGGTTGGTCCTGTGTATTGCATCATGCACCAATATGAGTTCCAAATGACTAGCGTGGTAAGCTCTTTCTGATCAGTTGGTTCATCAGGCACTACATCACACTGTCACAGCCTCTACGTTGGCCTAGAACGTGTCCATCATGTCCTTCTTAAACCTGAAGCAGGGCATGGTCTCCCGGTGGTGGGCCCGAGCCCGGATGAACCCGTCTCTGGCCTGCTGCCCCACCACTGCTGCCGCAGCCTCTGTCACCTGCTTCACGACTCTTTCGGTGCTCTGAGTGTGGATAGAGAACTCCGGAACCTCGTACGGCTTGACCAGGATCTCCTGGATCTGATCCCCGGACAGTGAACAAGTGAATGCCGGCTCGTGCACCTGGCCAGGCTGCCACCTGATCAGCGTCTGCAAGCTGGTGGCTGACAAGTTCAGCTTGGGTGTGATGCGAGGTCTTACACTGGTGTCCCCATACTCCTCGCCAGCCCTCAGCTTCAAAATCTGGGTCACGGCGAACCTGCGGTCGTCCTCACTCTGACTCGCCATCAGCGAGAGGAGGACACATTCTGAGTGTGCGAACCATGCTTCTGTCCGCACGTAGAAGTTCACAGCTGTTTGGACCGTCTTGGGCTGCGACCTCATCACTTTGAGCTGCGTGAGGATGTGCTTGGGGCCGTCCTCTAGTCTGTGGTGAACCTTGATGTCGTAGTAGAGTTTGAAGTACACCTGCAGGCAGTACTTGACTAGGATTTCCAGGGTGTTCAGTTCTTTGCCAGTCAGTCCATGCTTTCTGGTCCACATGTACACGAGCGACTGGGCTGTGGTGAGCCATCTGGAGTGGGACACCTTGCCACTTGATCTCCTGCAGCTCGGACGGGAGAACGCCCCGCTTCACAGCCTGGACCAGCTGGTAGGAGACCTGCTGGTCAGTGGACATGTTGACCAGGATATATTCCGGTATCTCCGTGAGATCTTCACCGCCTGGCACTCCTCTGAACTCTGCGTTGTACTGCATCTCATTCACGCTGGACAGCAGACTGCACACTGGACCCGTGAAGCCAGTGTCAGATGAAGTAGGCCCGTCGATGCTGGTGATAAGGTGGCGCAGGGGCAACTCGTTTGTGTGCAACACGCATGTACTCCAGAAGAGCTTGTGTCCCAGCATCTTCTCCAAATGGGCGTGAGTATCACCCTTCCACCCCGTGTTGGCCCTAGTTGAGTCACCTTGCAGTACGATCAGTGAGTCGGTGGAGTCGTATGTCACCAGCAGATCATAGAGAGCCTGAGCCACCTTGAACGCAGGCTTCTCAGGTGGCACCGGGTCCTCTGGTACAAAGTGCCAAAGGTACCTTCCAGATGGCTCCTCTGTCACTGACACATGCTCCTCCTTGATCAACCTTGGGTGCAGTTTCTCATAGCTGTCGGGCACCATCGCCCTGGTCTTGTCCTTCCTCCCATCGTAACCCAATCCAACTATTTTGGTACCCTGGTGCTTCCCCTGGTCAAGGTCCCTGGCCGATGCCATGGCATCCTGCCTGGCCCTCCTCAGCTTGTTAGGATCGCAGACCAGGTACGACATGTCTGAAGAGAGGTGGCCGTCAGCGATAAGGTCCTGGAGGAATCCAGAAGCCAAGGCAGCAGCAGCAGTGGGCGGAACGTCGAACCGGATGCTTGCCAGCGCCAGGTTCCGGACTGGCATTGTGTTTCTTCTTGCAGCTGGCCTGTCCAAGTACTGTATGACAAGGGGTGCCAGGGACCCCAGCCTCTCCCTGAGCAGTCGGTCTACCAGTATGGCAGCCTCCTGTTGCTCCTGCCTCTTTCCTCTGAGTGGCAGGGTGAACGACTCCTCCGTCCCATCCTCAGAATCCTGGTGATCTTCAGCCTGGCACAGGAACATCTGCTCCTACAGCTCAAGACGTCTGACCTTTTCATCTTTCTGCTTCTGCTTCTTCAGCTTAGCCTCCTCTTCCAACTGCTTTCTCTTTGCTGCTTTCACTTGTCTATGCGTCTCATTCTTGTCTACCCCTGTCATCATCATTGCACTCTCCTCCCCAACTTTGATCCTCTGGTAGTGCAGCCACTCCAGGTCTAAAGTAAGGACTTTATCCTAGTTACACTAGTCACACTGCACGTGTGCTCTCGCGTGGCACAGCTGGGGGTTGGAGCAGTGGGATTCCTGGTTCTTGCAGAGGAAGATCGTGTGAGGGCAGGCTGTTATGTCAAACAGTCTGTCCATATTCTTCTCTACGAATTCCTTTACTGCTTTAGTTGCTGTCTCTCACCACTTCACTAACCTTCTTCCAAAAAGTATCTATCCTTCTGGTCACGGACCGGTCAATAACAACCACTGGAGGTGCAAACTGGGCGTTTGATATCTTTCACTGGGCAAGCACCATGGGGGTCAGATCCTTCGCAATGTCTCTCACTGGGTACCCTTGCTTGTCAACACCCTCCCGGATGCCGCTGAGTTCTTGGAGAAAGATTCCCCTCGTCATCACGACGCGATACGTAGGCACCTCACTCTCAGCAAACTCTCGTCCACCGCCAACAAAGGCGGCCAACTTGGATCCAGAGATCTGTCTAGTTGCGGGCTTCGACCCACTTGGTTTACAAGAAGAAGCCATCCTGAAAAAGACGATCAAGAATTGATGATAGGTGCAAATGAAGCCGTTACTTTAGCGGGGCTAAGCTATGTTTTGCATATAAATATAAAAGTCCATTTTTGCATATCAAGAAGTGCTCAAACCAAAAAGTTGAAGCGGACAAACCACCCTTAAAATTCAATTTTACATAAGAAAACACCCTGCCAAATTCGAAATAATCTATATTTCACTTTTCATTGGACATACGGCGTACCCTAAACTGGTGATGTAAAGTTCCTCCCTGTTACGTTAAGTACTGGAGTGCACCTCCCGCCTTTCCATCCCACTGGCCAGAAGAACGGGAAACTGCTGGTCGTTTAATGAGCAGGCCTCGCAGAACAAATCAGGCCTCACCTAGACTATGCGGTTCAGTTTTCGTCTCCATATTACAGGATGGATATAGCCTTGTTAGAAACAGTGCAGAGAAGGATGACCAAAAGGACACAATGGATGCGTAACTTTAGTTATGAGAAGAGATTGAAGTTATTAAAATTACACTCACTCGAGAAATGCAGAGTAAGGGGCGATCTGATAGAAGTTTTTAAGTGGATAAAGGGATTTAATAAAGGAGAGGTAGGAAAAGTTCTTACGGCTTTTAACCAGGGTAGAACAAGAAGTAACGGATTCAAGCTGGAAAAGCGTAGATTTAGAAAGGAAATTGGGAAAAACTGGTTCACAAATAGGGTGGTGAATGAATGGAATGGTCTCAGTAGACAGGTAGTTAGTGCTGAGTCCTTAGGGAGCTTTAAGGAGGGGCTGGATAAATTCATGGATGGGGATGAAAGGTGGATGTAGGTAGTGTTAGGTGACAGGAACTACCACGTGTAGGCCTCGCGGCCTCTTGTAGCTTCCTTAATTTCTTATGTTCTTATGGTCTTATGTAACAAAGGTTAATTAGTATACAGGCGATGTGTGTGTGTGTCAGTGTCTCCTGTGCTAGCCAAAACTCCAAAACACGGTAACCATTCGTTTCCCACCTGCCGTCCGTCTATGCTACACTTAGCACGTGGTAAGCCCGATGGCCTCACCGTAATGGTGGAACCAACGTGTATTCAATACTACGCAAGAAATACTCCAACGTCAGACACCCTCTAGCTATTCACTGACTCAAGTGAATGCAGGGCAAACTCCCTACACAATGACTCAACAACTACAAACGTAGCAACTCAACAACGATGGACAGCAAGAGAAGCTACGGAGCGGAGGCAGCACGTCTATATCCTAGCAAAGCAAGGCCTCAACCCAACTCGGGCGCCGCTCGCCACGTGGGATTAAGGGGACCGCCAGGGGGGGGTGGGGGCACCTTCCTCTCCTCTCTCTCTCCTCTTCCTCATTCACTTGAGGACACACACCAGTCAGGCTCCTGGCAGGTGTTACAATATATATATATATATATATATATGGGGAGGTGGTGGCCGAGTGGTTAGCGTCTTGGAGTGGTGAATTCAATGTTCTGAGTTCGAATCCTGCCGGGGGCAACTCTTTCAAGAGCCTGGTAGGAGAGAAGAATGTCCCGAGTTCAAGTCCCACCAAGGAGCAACTGTCAAATCCATTGTCGAGGGGCTTAAAGAGACCCGCATGCAGCCATTACCTGCTCTTCGATTGCGAGTGTGACGGAGAAATACTCTAGAGGCTGCATGATCCTGACTGAAGATCTGAACATCATAGAAAACGGGATCTTCATCTAAGACCACAAAATTTTCACTAAAAAAAAATCCCGCCTGCGCCACTAACGGCGAGATTGACCAACATCAAGACTCTCCATAAGCCTACAGGCGTTATACGCAGTGGTTCCCACCCTGTTTTCTGTTGTTTCCTCCTTCAAACAGCTCAACTATCCGGATTTCCGTCTTCATGTGAACAAGGAAAAAAGTAGCTTAAAAAAAATGTACTTGATTAATAAGTAACACAAGTAACACTATAACTCTATCCTCTATATCTATATATAGTTGAATAAAAGTCAATAGCCGCATTCTAAGCGATTTTTTTTCTTCTATCGACTAAATGCTAGTAATTTAGATGTCCCTCAGGATAAATTTCCCCCTTAGAATCCTGAAATTTACCCCCAGGGGGAATTTCCCCCAGGTTGGGAAAAATTGCGCTATAGGCTCCAATATATTATATATATATATAATATATATATTATTTTATATATAATATAATATCTATATAATATATATATATATATATATATATATATATTATTTATATATATATATATATATATATATATATATATAATATTTTATATAATATATAATATAAATATATATATTATATATATTATATATATATATATATATAATATATATATATTACATATTCTATATATAGCATATATAAAAATTATGTTGTTGTTGGGTTTTTGGGGTTTTATTTTNTTGGGGACGCTGATGTTGTGCGTGCTTTCCTGTGCACCGGGGTCACCAATCAGTGGGTCACCTCACACCGTGCTGCATGTGCATGGGAAGGGGAAGAAAGGAACAACAGTAGAAACAAGGAGAGAAAGGAGAAGATGATTGAAAGTTGGAAATGGATGAGCATAATGGTCCATGAAAGGATTAAGATATGTGGGATAAGATAAGATACTTTGATCCTATCTAGACACTTTGCAAGTACCAATACAAGGTTATTGACTATACAAAGCGCCACCACGCCAGGACGAACTTGGTGGACTCGAAACCGTGACCTATGCAGGGACTCTACACGCAAGCTCACGACTCTACCAACCGAGCCACCCTGACGGGCAGATATGTGGAGGAATTAAGATAATAAAAGAGCAGAGTGGAGATAAAGAGTTAAGTTGTAGAATATGGTATAGATGAGGGAAACTAAACAACGAAAATCTGTAATGACAAAAAATGATATCTATAATAATATAGCGAAAGTGTGTCTGTGTGTCCGCTATAGTCCGCCCCCAGTGGCGCAATCCCATCATATGGCACATTTTTGGAATCAGGTCGACCGGGGGAACATTTAACGCCCCTTTGGGGGACGATCCAATCACTTTTTTTTTCTTTTTTAGCCTATTAGCGAGAATTGTGAAAAAAAAAGTGGGTTGCGAGAATTGAGGAAACCTTGATGTAGGGTGATGGGTAATGGGTGAGTGAATGGGTGGGGTGATGGGTAATGGGTGTGGGGTGATGGGTGAGTGAATGGATGGGGGAGATGGGTTGGGGGTGTGATGGGTGATGGGTGAGGGAAATGGGGATAGGTGGGGGGTGATGGGTAATGGGTCTGAGTGAATATGGGTGTGTGGTGATGGGTAATGGGTGAGTGAATGGGTGGGGGGTGATGGGTAATGGGTGAGTGAATGGGTGGGCGGGTGATGGGTAATGGGTGAGTGAATGGGTTGGGGGTGATGTGAATGGGTTGGCGTTAAATACATACATTTCTACATCCATGATTTCAGGAAAGTTAGAAGGGGCTATCTGGAGTGTCTGTGTTTGGTGGGCCGAGGCCCACCAATAGCCCTCCGCAAAGCTAGCCATAAAGTCCGCCCGGAGGGCGGCTTCTCGGCTAGTAACACCATAAATAGTGGAACGCAGAGAGAGAGAGAGAGAGAGAGACGAGGAGAGAGAGAGAGAGAGAGAGAGAGTAGAGAGAGAGAGAGAGAGGAGACAAACACAAACCACGAGGAATACCATATCAGACGCATTACATAAAGCACATTCGCACACGCACTCAACCACAAAATTCATACAACTTAGCGCAAAATTCAACAAACACAAAAACACACACACGATCATAACACGTTCTTACCATGCACAAAATTTACGATCCAAGTAGAACGTAGTACTTTACAAGGTGAAAAAATTTAATAAAATACAAAACTTGCACTGACACAAGCGACAATTCCCTCATCTTTGTCGCTGAAAGGAAAGGAAACACACACGCACGCTCATTCGGTCTATTGACACACTGTTTAACCTTCCCACTTGATGCGATAGTCAATATTAGATTGTTGATTTTCTTCTTTACACAGGCCGCTTGGTAAATACACCAGAGTTAAACTTATGTATCACTTTTTGCTCACTATGTTTCTTCTTTTATAAACCTTTATTTTTTTTTAACTCTCTCTCTCTCTCTCTCTCTCTTCTCTCTCTTCTCTCTCTCTCTCTCTCCACATCGCCTTCCCTGCCGCCCTTACATCACACCTCAAGACAACCAAGCGAAAATACTTAATTAATGATATCTCGGATCCTTCACATTAAAACACGCACAAAAAATAATGTAGACGTGGATTACATTTCTTTACAAGAAAGAATCCTGACGTTAATTAAGAAGTGTTATGTTCAATCTGTGTGTGGGGGGGAGGGGGGGTTCCCAATTTAAAAAATTTAAATTTTAAAAATAGTTTGCCTTTCGAAAATTTCTTGAAATGCAGCAACGAGGTACTTTTTATAAATATATTTTTTAAGGGTGGGGGGACAAGTGTCCATCCCACCCTTGTCCTCCAAAGGGCGTCTTTTCCGGACGCCCATGGAGGACAAAAAGAGAGAGAGAACGAGAGAGAGAGAGGAACGAGAGGAAGAGAGA